>VXBZ01002998.1:494223-499223 GCA_013399135.1 Heliornis fulica
GGGGAGAGGGAAGAGGACACAAAAAATAAAATGGAGGAAAAAAAAAAGAAACCAACCCTCAAGTGTCAACGCTTGGGCAACGTCCCACGGAGGAGTGGGTGCCATGGCCACACGCGTGTGCCACTGCCAAGGGTTGGGAGGCGAGAGAGGCAGCACGTGGATTTCAGACCAGGCACAGAAAGAAAATGACAGCACGGTGTCCTGGTGCATTAACGGCCCCGTGCCCCTGATCCGAGTCGCTCCGGAGGGAAGACCAACGGGATTTTTCAGTTCTGGTTCCCTATGTCTCTGCATTCTGTGTTTGAAGCAGAACTTTTTGCATCCATGCACGTGTGCGTGTGAGACTAAATGATCTAAAGACTCTGGAAAAGAGAGACATAACAATTCATCTGAAATTATCTCAGAAAGGAGGGGGGGAAACATAGTAATAATGCCCAGCTCACTGCGGCTAGCGAATCGTTTGTGGAAATGCTTAATCTAGGAAGCACATTACGTAAAAACAACAATGAACACGCCTAATAAATCTCCAAATTCTTCCTAAATAATTGGGTAAACAAATTCTGAAGGGGTTTCCAAGAAATTTAAATATGTGGTTAGACACAAGTTTACATGACTAGAAATACATTCTAAGCAAACACTGTTTAGCATTTCACAGTCTGTTCTTAGAGGCACAACTATTACCTTAGTAATTTTTTTTTCCCCCTTTCTTTATGGTTGGGGATTTTATTATTTTTATTTTCTCTCCTTTCTGTAGCCCGTTAAAGTGCTCCAAGGACTTATTATTGCGCATCCCTTGTCCTGACCGTTACTGCCCTCCAGGTACAGTCCTTCTCGTGATGGAGATGTCCTAACCACAGGTAGGTGCTCTCCAGGACATGCGTTGTATTTCCACAGCGTAAGGAAGAAGTCCTGGGCACATCCCGGCTCCACAAACGCTGACTGGGACAGAACTAATGCTGTTTACATTATTAAAATCTGTGATTCTTGATGAACTTCTTGTATATGCTCTCCAGAAAGGGTCAAATACATTTTCCCCTCAGAGGACGAACTCCTTTAATGAATCATGGGGCTCAAATAAAAATCTAAACATACAAGAAAGCTGAGATTTTACTCATATAATCCAAAACACTCAATTTTAGAATTTAAGAATAACACAGCATTCATTTATTTTCTAGAATACCCATCCCAGTCTTAAACTGTAAAACTACTCTGTAAACAAATTAAATTTTGGCCCTTAAGACTACGACATTGTAACTAAATGGGTAAATGAAAAATATTTTAGTTACAGCTAAGGCGTCTCAATATATTTCAGGGATAATGAATGAATCCTTAAATCGATACCATAAAACATACAGAATTTATAAATAATTAAGACATTTATCTTCATGGTAGAGAATAAAGTTATTGTATGTAGTTTGGATATGAAAATGAAATTCCTGTATAAAACTGGTACCATTTTTATCATTTGTAGAGCTCAGTAGCACTGCTTATTAATAATAGATTAAGCAGTTGTAGCCAGCTATATAAATTGGCAGTTGATTGCAAAGGGACCTAAAACTGCAATAGCACAGCATCGCAGTTAATGCAAAAAATGGCCCTTTCATTTGTAAAATAACAAAAATCTGCACCTTAAATTGCTGCGCTCAGCTTGTAGCTGTTGCAAGGCAAAAACAAAACTAATATGATAAAATTAAAGCGATACAGTAGCAGCATTTACCAGCAAATAGGAGTACAAACAAAAGTCAGTTTCAACACTTCCTCCTCATGGAAAATTAAAGCAAAATACTCGCTAGTTTACATGATGAATTCAGAATTGCTCGATCTGAGAAAGTCAAAAGGCATGCCTAATATTTCAGTGTTGTACTGTGAGCTACTTCATACAGTACAAACGAGTAATGTACCCTTGAAAGAATCCCGCTCTGCGAACTGCTAATGAGTAGCTTTCCAGAAGCAAGCTGCTTTTCCAGGGCTTAAAAGAAATTCCTTTGTATCAACTTCGTTGTATGCAAATTAGGTTTAAAAAAAAAAAAAAGAAAAAACCCGACAGACCTGGATGGAAATGGAGTAATGAAACCTCACAAAGTACGACGTGGTTGAAATGCAAGGGTAAACGTAGTTTTTGTATGTTTAAAGTCACCACTCTTGCTTAACGCTGAAAAGGCTTACTAGAAAACATCTGCTTCCATAAAAGCTAAAGTCAACTTGGCAAGAGCAAGTGATAAACGGCCAGTTTCGATTTAATATGCCTAAACCCCAGCACAAAATAAAAAGATTGTTGAGCCTCTGGAAGTGTCCACTCTTATAAAACTAACAAAGAGCTTTTCAGCAATTTACTTCCTTCAGTGCTCGGATAGTGTAGTGTAAGCATGCTTCTAAGGATGTACAATTAGAAACACTAGAAAACTGCAACAGATAGAAGAGTTTTACTTATATTATTAAGCCTTGACTAACAGGGAAGAAAAAACAAAGTAGTACTGTAACATTTTTCTGCAGTTTGAAAAAGGTGTAGATAGAAAAATAGTGAATAGTGCATGACTAAGCACATGAAATAAGAAAAATGTACAGGTCAACTCATTTATAGTAATTCAACCTTCATCTTCTGATTTACTTACTGTAAAAAATCTATTATAGCCACAATTTGGTAGTGAACTGTAGCCATCTACTGGAATGAACAGATAAAGCAAATGTTTAAGACAATGTTCCTCCCCAGGAATTTAGCTTGCTTTGCATGCTCTCTAGTATACACCAGAAAAATGAACGGTGTTAGATGCTATTAATACTGGAAAAGGAATATCTCTCCAAGCCCGTGCAGGATAAACAATGTCAAAAATACACTCATTCGTTTGGCGAGCACATTTTAAAGGTGAGAAAAAAACCCAAAAAAGGCACAATACTTTTTACAATAGCAGTGCATGGATTGTTCACTATAAATGGTGAGATTTTTATCTTACGGTCACTGTATTCAACATTTTCAAAACTTATATAATAATAAGTGTTTCAATTAAAACAAAATACTACTTTCTGAATGTCTATCTTAAAGCAAATTATATTAGGTAATTTCAGCATTTTAAGAATTTAGGGCAGTGTATTTCACTGATCTCCACTGACATGTAGCATTAATATTCTTAACTTTATTTTAAAAAGAAAACCAAGAAATGAACGGCCCATGCCAAAGTCTGACGGTGTTCTGGAACAGGAAAGCTTATCACTGTAGTTCTGTGACCCTGGTTGCATCCAACTGTCATGAGGCAATGAGGTAATTCAACCTATCTTCAGCTTTTAAGTACATCTTCTAAAACATCTCAAATTCTCCCAGGGAAGGGGGTGAATGTTGAAGGGACTCCTGGAAAAACCCAAACTCATTATGGAGGAAAAAACAACCTGAGGGAAGAGATGATATCTTTTATTAGACTAGATGATAATACTGGAAGAGTGAACAAGCTCCCCTCTCCAGCTCAGAGGAAGGGACTGAGCCAGATCATAGACCTGCTTCTTCCAGAGGTACTAGTCTATCTACAGGCATCACTTCCTTGTATCTCCAAGGCCTACTAAAAGATGCTACTAAAACTGAAGGACCGAGGACAGTAATTACCGATCTACCAAGCTGCAAGTATCAAGATATGTCATCAGATGTAGAGCTGCTAATAGAATTGTTGAATGGGGAAAGGGGAGACTGGCCACAGTGGGATCCTGTTCTTCCACTCTTTATGCAGTTTTTGGCCGACTTAATTTCCATTATGAGGGAACTCATGGCTTATTACTATCAGCACACAATCCTCCCTGTTCTCTAGGTATTTGGGCCCTACACAAGCAATATGAGAGTCTCTTCCAAACATTTTGGGTGTCCAAAGGCACTCTGTTCACATTATTCATAAATACAGCAGAAATGTTTTGTTGCATTTGAGCCCTGAAACAGACACAGATTTAACAAGATTTAATGTCTGCCTTGAGTAAAAGTACCCCACCGAAATAAGGTACAAGGTTTAATCATCTCAAACGAAGGGCAATCCGAGATGATGGGAAGCATAATGGTCTAAATCTTAAACCTTTTAAGTTGCTTCTGGAACTCTTTTCTGAATTAAAGGACAGACACCTCTGGTAAGGGAAGTGGAGGACACTGATGGCATTTGAAGAGCAACAGCAAACCCGTGATCTGTGCACATACACAATCATGCACACAGAGCACACCCTACTAAATCGGAGACTAGAAAATCCTTATACCACAATTAACCTCCCTATATAACTCAGCCTCTGTGGCTCAGAGGAAACCAGCATAGTGTTAAGCAGAATTTATTATACAGAACAGGTCAGCAGAGCTTTGCAGTCAAAGGGATGTTCAGGTCTCCCTCAACTGTCCCTGAAATTTCTTAAGTATATCTGAAGATCTGGTCCAATGTATTTATTGTGAGACCAGCAATACAACATGCGAAAAATCAACTGTTCTCCTTATCTAAGCTTTGTGACCTTAGACATCAGCATCACTCAGTAATTTCAAAAAATCACAAATCATTATCTAATAAAGTGAATTGTAACTAAACAATTTTAAATGGGGAACAACATCTTGGCAAGTCACTTACAAAAGCCCATTAATGAAATTCATTACTTAAGGTATAAACAGTAAAACTTCTACTCGGCAAATTCAGACAGATTAAACTCTTTACATTGATGGGCTCCCATTGATGAAACCATTTTTTCTACAGCAAACAGGGAGGGATTTGTATGAACTATCCCATCAAGCAGAACTGGCAGTGCGCAGATGGGGTTGTATCATCTTTAACCAGCACCATTAAGTCTTAAAAAGGATAAATATACTCATGCTTCGAAGCATAAACCAACACTATTGTCATCAGGAGTTGGGGGAAGGGGTGTGGAGAGAAAAAACAAGCAAATCAGAAGACCCCAGCCCTCCACAGTCCTGCTATTGGGTAAGTTTACTCTGCTAGTACTCAGTATAACACTCCTTAGAGCCTTCGTGAAATAGCCAGTAGGTACATAAACAC
>VXBZ01002998.1:504223-528091 GCA_013399135.1 Heliornis fulica
ATTTGGCTTGTACTAAAGCCAGTAAACACAATTTCCAGTGATTACAGTGCAAACAGGAGGAAAAATTACTGGAAAGAAAAACAAAGTTAAGGTTTTTAAACAGACAATTTAAACTTGAAAGAGGATGTGGATGCACTGCACCCCACATCCTCTGAGATGCAGAGGCTTTCCAATGAATTGAGCAGTAACTACTGAAGAAGCTACATTACAATAATAGATTGGATACAAGTAAAATTGGATTAAAAAAAAAAAGAAACAAAAAACCAAAACCAGATGCCCCAACAGATTGATTCAGCAGTCAATACTTATAGATTAAATTTGTTTAAAACCGAGGGTGTTTCAACAACTTGCAGTTGAAAGGAATAAAACATAAATCAGAGGCCATTCCCATTTGTCTTGTCAACCCCTCTAGTACTGGGGCAGAGATATTCATTGATAAATATTAAGATCAGTTATTTACTGTCTACATTTTAAGGTAAAGTTACTAAAAGCACCAGTGAAAATCACGGCCGAATCCGGAGCTTGATGCAATTCCTACCCATAAATGGTTAAAACCAAAAAGAAGTCAAACATAAATCTTCTGAATTCTGGATATAAATCCAAAACAAGCAATTTAGGCTTATCAACAAAACAACCCAACCAAAATTTTGATCAAGCAAACCTCTATCCCAAACTGTACCAATCACCTGCACTGACAGCTCTCAGGTTCCCTTCCTTTCACGGTAACCAGAACTGACCCACCTTTTTTGAGATCTGCCAACAGAAGCCTATTTTTAATGGCATCTTCCTCAACACTTAAGCTAACCTTTCCAAACCGTGGATTAGGACAAAAAGGACAAAAGTCTCTTTTTCAGTAGGCATACTGAATTTTAGAACTGCCACTTGCCTTAGCACTAACCCCAATCATTGCACCACCAGCCCGTTTCCCATATGCCTTCTCAGCAAGAGCTCAAACCCTCCCTGACCGGGCACAGCAGGACAAAATCTTGGAGGATGGGTGCAGAAGAGGTGCCTGTGGCCTAACAGAAACACACGCATCCTGGACATCAGAGAAATGACGGTATAGTTACAAATTAAAAACGCGTGTCTGTAAAAGCACTAGGTACACGTGACACACCTATCATGGTCACACTGCGGTGTGCAGCAGTAATTACCATTCGGCAGTTCACCGAATCAGACCGCACGCAGCACAGAAATTAGTCTGAATCACTATCTCAAATTCAAATATGTGCTTTCACACCTATGTCCCTGATATACTTGTTTCTTCAGCAAGCACTGATAAATAATTATTATAATCCAATTTAGCATACAAATTGCTGAAAAAGCATCTTATTGTGTCAGAAAGTTGGTCCTGACTTTTCCCTACCAACTGTAATACCAGTGTCAAACAGAAGAGTCCTTCCACCACCTGTACCGAAGTCTCCCACTCACTCATCTCAACTCCAGCCAGCTCCATGGCAGACTTCCAGGCAGAGAGAGTCTCACCCAACACAGTGTAGGATCCGTACCAGCTGTTTAAAGATGCTGGGAGCCTTTCTGAATAAAAGTAAATTGCTTCCATTTCAAGTAGTTTTCTTAAACAGCAAAAAATACAGACTATGTACTGAAGGTCTGGTTGGCAAATCTACCAGAATGATAGATAACAGAACCCAAACTGGCGAGACAATACAACATGTGTAACCTTACTCCACATGTTTTCCTAGTGTTTTCTTATTTGTTTTAAAATGTGTGCAAGTTTGGAGAGCTGTTGTGCAAGCTCACCTCGTTTCCTTTACTGAAGTAAGCATACGACAGAACCAAACTGCAAAAGGCAACGAGAAGCTCACAGTATCTGGATTTGGAGCAGCCATTTCACAGTCACTTATCTCTGATCTAAACAGCTGAACCAAATACATATTTTTTGTTTGGACACATCTGTAGGTACGATGTGTGTAATTAATTGTTCATTCGAAAACGCAATTTCGTGATGCATTTGATGATTTAGGTATACAACGGTTTTTAGTTCTCAGAGCTGACTAAAAATAGTGATTTTAATTTATTCCTGCTGCCTACAATTACCCACAACCATGTATTTTTAAATATTTCCAGCCTATAAAAATTACTAATTTTTGCCACTTGTGTTTATCTGCATTTAGACTTTGATTTGGATAAATTAAGCTCTCAAGTGTTCTTTGCTTTATGAAACTCTGCATGTTGTACACTTCAACACAAATAAATGACTTCTACCATTAGAGGTTTAAATAATGTAATGTATTTCATGCTCAGCCTGAAGCTGGATTCCAATGAAGTTGCTAATGCACGTAATGATTAAGTGTAACTCAAATACTAACTGTGTTGTTGAAAACATGACAGGCAATAATTTGGTCTATTATATTCTGCCATTTAATTGCCTAGTACAGACATTCTCTGACACGTTATGAAGCAATGATTTACAATTATTCAAGCTGCAAAGGTCAGAAAGTGACATTATAATCATCTACACAGAGATCCATTCTAATGCACAAAAACTAGGTAATACCACACAAAAATAGTTTTACTGGAGTAGCAACTTTCTATTTAAGATTTCCCAAACTGCACAAGTATAAATAATTGATTTACATTACAGTACATTAAGGCATCCTTGAAAATATAATGTTTTTCCTGCTCCTACCAATAAATTTATGAATAAGTCTTTTTGGCTTGCTAAAAGCAATCTTAAGAGCAGGCTTTCACTAAGAGTAGCCTGACATTAACAGTAATCAGTTAAAAAAAATCTGAAAAACAAAAAGATATTTTACAGCAAAACACACAGGAAAACAGCCAATTTTTTGGAAGCTGTTGGTCAGAGCACATTCTTATCTATAAAGTACCAAGACCTGTTAGCCACTATGGTCAATATAGGCAAATATATTTCTTTAGACATTTTCAAAGACAACTGTGTTGTTAAAACACTGAACTTAGGCAGATTAAGTTCTCTGGACTATTCTTAGCATTAACAGCAGCAACAGTGAAGTTATTTCCATGCTTGGGACACTACAACTCTTCAAAGTTTGTTTATATGAGGCTTTTAAAAATAAACACATTTAGCAAAACACTTATTTAGCAAAACATTTTATAACATCTCCAGAATTAATTGAGAAAAGGAGTTTCAAAGCAAATCAAGGACTGAGGAGCAAAAAGTAAAAAAGATTAATACCTTCATCCACTGAAAGACCAAAAGAAAGCAAAAAAAAACAAAAAACAAAAAAACAAAAAACCCAAACAAAAATCCAAGCAAATAAAAAAACAAAAATTAAAAAAAAAACAAAACCAAACCAGAACAAAACACCAAACCCCAAACCACCACCTCACAAGAAAGAAGTACTACAGGAAAATAGAGAAAAACCTTGCAACCTTCCCACCCTCTTAAAAATTCCTTTGTGTATACCAATACTTACTTCTGTTTCTTATAACCCTTGTCTGCTATATCTGCAGTACTATATGTGGACTAAACACAACTAAAACACTGCTACAAGTGTCCTTTCAGTTTTTAGGAAGGTAGCAAAAATGTTTGTTCATGTTTTAAATACTGAAAATTTTCCTATCAATCCAAACCTACCTTATACCCATCTTCCACAGTAGATTTTTAAGAAGTAATAAAGGAGAGGGAAAAAAGCAAAAGAAAGAAGCACCCACTCTTACTTGAAACATGTAAGTACATCCCCCAAAATTCTGTTTCTGAGGGCAAAGGTAAGAAAAAGGGAGAGAAATAGTAGATAAGTTTTTAAATCAAACATTGTCTAAAAATTCCGTTCAAAATCTCAAGTGCAGAACAATGCATTTTTCATGCTCTACCTGAGGCATAAAATTTGAGAAGTACACGATAAGCCTTTTCACTGCATTTCACCAAGCAAACGAAACAAACAAAAAAAATAATTTAAATGCTGGGCAACCCAGATTTGCTCTTCCAACCCAGGCTATCAGCCAATTTCAGAGCCAGACTTTCAAAAATTATTTTCAAATATGCAGCAGTTTGCTACCAGCAGAAAATAGATACTACTGAAAATAATGGGATATATTTTACAGCCATGGGTATGGAAAAGAAAACAATTAACACACATCTGTGATAAGGAAATGAGTAGCAGACGGTTTATTCCAAATGTTAAAACATTAGCGGTGTCCAATTTCTGTGTCATGTAGTTTCTGCTGTGCAGCTGAAGAAAAACAAACCCTGAACTTCAATTAAAAAAAATAAAATAACACAGCAAAATTACTACCTTTTTCAATAACTAAGTGAATTATAGATTGTGTACTTTGCATCATGTAAATATGAGGATCATTTGGAAAATTAAGATATAGCAAACTCTTCCTAAAACACAACCACAGATACAGTTTTTTTGGTTTTGTTTTAAAGACAAAAATTCCCTGGAAATTTTTGTCCTAAAAGAAAAAAAAAAAAAGTGGTATTTTGACACCATACTACACCACAATGTTGCCCTGACATTTCACCTTTAAAAAGCGCCCAAGCAGATTCAAAAGCTTTTGAAACACTATTTATCCTCGTAACTAGCAGAGGGCTTATTACAATGAATCTAAAAGTCAGAGGATAGAATATTAACTACTGTAGAAAAGAAAACATAGTGCAGGACCTTCTGTTTGTGACAAAATTACAGAGTTAATGTTCCTGAAAGATCACTTCACCTTTTAAAGCATGATTTTTAAAAAGGTAAAATTTATAGCAATTAAAGCTAATGAAGAAATGCAGCATGAGCTGCTTATGTTCAGGAACTAATAGGTCCACTGAGCATTTCTAAGATTATTTAGCCATCAATGATAATGAATTGACATTGTCAGTGGTGTTAATGTACCAATGCTCTATGGTGCCACTAATCCAATAGCCAATCCTAGCAATTTTAATTTTTTTTTTGTTTTTTTTTATGTTTCTACTTTATTTTTTTAACCTGCACACTACCCAATCCTTTCAATTAAAACAGCAGAAATACCGCACAGGCTATTACACATTTTTTCCCCCTCCTTCCACATTTAAGGATGGCATATTCATTATTTGGACTACAGTTCAAACTGCTCTGGTCTTCAAATCCTGCTCAATTCTTCAGGATTGTTAGCTACAGTATAAAAATGTCTTTTCCAATTAAATCATTGTTAACGTATAACTCCTCAAATACATTTTTTGGGCACTTTAAGTGAAATATGATGATTAAACAGGTACATAAATCATTCTTTTTGAACACAGGGAGGGCATTGTTTTGTATGTCTCTTCACCTGATTGTTTTGTCATATCTAAACAGCACAGCTTCACAGTGTTGATCAGAATTAGCTATACAATATTACACTGCAGTGGAAAACGAGTACCTGCTTGGCTACCAGGTATGACATGTCAGCAACACACAGTAAGCAGTCAGCTCAGCAAAGTGACTAACATTCAAGTCCAAGCCTTAAATCATTCATACACGTTTTGCTCTCTCTCTTGCATAACCATCATAGATTGCAACTGGGAGTTGTGTGACTTCTGAGATTCTAAGAACATGTCAATCCTGAAGTGAATGAAGGAAGGAGTTTTTGAAAAAATGAAAAGCTGTGCCAAATCCTAATCATTCTAATAAAAGATACAGCATTAACGATTTTGAGATTTATTTTTTTCTTTCCCTCTCATGGTAGCATAGCTAAATAATAAGATGATTTTTCACTTTAAGTTGAAAGGGAATTGAATAAAGAGCCATTGTCATGTTTGTTGACAACTTCTAGAGAACAGAGCTTAGGCTTAGCTAAACAGTTTTGTGGATCTGTGGTTGTTAACTATCTTCCATGCCGAATTCTCAGCAATTCATATAGCAGATATAGTAAATAAGATTTTTTTTTAAGCAACGTAAAATAGCCTGCCATGCCTAATGTTCATTTTAAACATGCAGCAAAATAAAAAAGTAGCACAAGTTATTCTACTACCGTTATTCAGTGGACTTAAGAATTAGGCTCATACATTTTTCTTTCTTGTTTCAAGAAGTCAGCAATTAATTTTCTTCAGTGAGTAAAAGCATCCAAAGTATCTCATAATGTTTCATGCACAACTACTTGAAAAACAGAGAGATGAATCAGTGAAAATCACTCAGCTGCATCTTCAGCTGAAGATTCACTTGTCCTTTAAAATGTGAAGCTCGCTTTGTCCTGAAGTGTATGGGCACACTAAGGATGAAAAAAACCCCTCCTGCCGAGTATTATCCCCAAAATCACACCACACCGTTCATGTGTGCACTGCATCATCTAATTGAACCTGTGCTGTTCTACACATTAGCCATAAGACTGCTATAGCAGGTTACGTAGGTTTGAGTATAATGTTTTTATATGATGCATATATTACTTAATTTCTCCAGCATAATAACATTAAAATATATTTTTAATCAGAAGTACGGTATTAAACTCCAACTTTGAATGTCCTATGATGTACCATATATGCCATGGCATTTTAAAACCTTTTAAACATTTCTGCTAAATTAATTAGTTTTGCATTAAGGAGTCTCAATGCCTCCTATTAAATGCAACGCATTTGAAGGACAATTAAACATTATGAACGATCCTTCTGAGGAAATAACGATTAAGTAAAAAAGAAAAACAGATTTTTGGGGTGTAACAAACAAGAATGCAAGCACACATAAAAGACTTCAATTTATTTTTCAAGTCTTATGCCTGCAATATTTTAGATCCGTTTGTTTGAAAAATCAGTCTTCTGTTTTGTTTTCGTAAAGAATGAAAAGCTTAATGGAGTCCAGAAATCTGTTAATGGTACTAAAATTATAACAGTATAGCAAAAGAAAAAACCCCACACAGTAAAGTCTATATTATATATTTTTTATGTCTTTAAATGGAATTTACAGTTCTCCCTGGCAATGTGAATGAACATCCTATAATTTAGTCAATTTACAGATTACAGGTTCAAATTGACCTTGTAGCCCATAAAATTGCTCATCTTCAGTGCAGGATTAGAAGTGGGAAAAGAATGTCATAACTGTATTTAAGGAATTTACCATAACAATGGAAAGGAGGATATGCATGCATAATTTTAGCCACTCTTGCTCACATCACAGTTTTCAATTCTGAAACAATGCATATCCTGCACTCGCCTCCTGGTTAACCATGGTGGAGACTGTTTCAATTTACTCACCCACAGACATGACACTTGTATTCCCTCATCCCAAGGTGCCTCTTGACATGGTTTCTGGCGTCTCCAAGCTGAGCTGTTGCAAAGTGGCATATCTTGCACTTGAATGGCTTTGATCCTAAGTAAAATTTAGCATAAGATATGAGTTGAATTAGAATAATATATCACCCATGGTTAAAGAAATAAAAAATCCTGGGGAAAAAAATAACCTTTAAAAAAAGCCTATCCCGCATTTAACCTGTTTGAGATTTTTGCCTAACAAAAAAAGTACCTTGTACATACATTTATAACTCATGGGACACGGGCAGTATATACTATACATTACTCATTAAAGTTTCCTCAAGTTCAAGATCACTGAAACCAGTCTCTTAACTTTTAATAATAATTTACTCCTTTTTTTTTATCATCATTATATATAAAACCCCACAATACCATTAAAATGAGAAGACTATAAAGGAGGCAGGTAACCTTTCAATGAGACGAAAAAAGTTGTTCTACACCTTTCCCCATTTCCAAATGCTGAAACTCAGGTATTGGTCTTAAGGTGGTTTGATATTGGTTTAAACTGCAGAATGTACTTGGGTTTTTTACTAAATATATTTAAAGTAATTTTACAAGTCTTCCAACTTTGAATAGATTTCACATTAGCATTGGTATTTCAGATTTGTTCTGTCACACTGAGAAAATGATTCATCACCTAGCTATTGTAATGACATGCAATGTATGAATATACAGTGGATAAAATATTATGCCTTTATGACTGTTTTATGGTACAAGAATTTATGATTATTCTGCAAACCAGAAGTATTGACATTTTGGCTATTATTTATTTCAGGAACAAACTTTAATATTAAATGTCTACTGCAGCCCAAAGAACTCTGAAATTATTTCTCCAAGGAAGAAGTACCAGCCTATTTCCTGTCTCACATCAGTTCAGCAAAAAGTCAAATTATTTGTTTACCTTAATTAAAAGTAATCCTTTCCCTGGGATGCAAGACCTAATTGTTTTACTGTAAAAGTTGAACTGGGCACACGCCAGTCCCCGTGTTATTAGGCAGCAACGCAATTCTAGAGCATGCTGTAGCACTTTCCAATTTTCTGACCACTAAATTCTTAAATCAATAAATCAAAATCACAGAATTGCAGTTAAAATTAAGTACAATATGGTCACAGAGTCTCCATATTATGGTTAGTATATGTTTTGTGAAGTACTTCTTCCAATACAGTTAAGCATAATATGAAATATGTGATCTTTAATAAATGTATATAAAGAGCTCCGATAAGAAAAATGTTGCACTATATTATACTTGATCAATGAACCTTTTTGTTTTGCCCTTGAAAACACAATATCCTCCAAGAATCCATTGGTGAAATTGAGGATCTTAGTAAAAATTTTTAGAGTCTTAAATTTCAATTTCATTCCCAAAAGCTGATGAAAAATGAAGCATTTAATTTTAATCTCCTAACTGAAATAAAAAAGTCAACAGTACTAAGCACAGGCAGACAAGGTTGAATATTTCACAGTTCAATGACAATGAAGCCAGATCTCTTAATACTTCCATTTCTACTGTTGGAAGTAGATGTAAAATATATTTAGCACCTGAATGGTTATATCTAGTCAGCTTTATATGTTTAAATGTCAAAAGCAGGTTGAGACTGCAGCTAAAAGGAATCACATTCTATCAATCACCCTGAAAAACCCCAGTTTATTTAAATGATCCTGATAAAACTAAATTAATCATTAATTTGGTGACACTTCAAATCAACACTGCATTCTATAAAGAGCAAATAAAAAAAAAAAAAGCCTTTCTTTGCATTAAATAAAAGAGTATTAAAAGTTGATGTTTTAACTTACGATCTTAAAGACTAATTGCACAATTAATAACATCAAGGCTGCAGTTGGAGAGGGATTTTTTTTTTTAAACCTATTGGTGTTTATACTGCTCTTTTCTTACCACAGAATTCAAATGCCATGTAGATTCAATCCTATGTTCCCTTAGTTTCTCTCCTACTGATTAAATTGTAAATTCGCTCCTCGTTCTGTTGCTGCAGGTGTCCCGCAGGGCTTCCATACAAGACCTTTGCTGTTTTCCATTTACATGACTCCTTTGTGAAAAACTCGAGTTAAGACCAATCGTAGTTACAGTGTGCTGACAATACAGAATTGTATTATTCTGTTGACTGCTCTCATCCAAAAATCACCGAGGCCTTGAGGGTTTGTTTATTTATTTCTCAGATCCAGAGCTGAATATCTGTTAACATCTCCATTTAAACTCCATGAAAATTCAAGTGCTGGCAGGCTCAAGTCAGTACTTATCACCTGAAACAAAAGCAGCCCGTCTCCCTTTTAGGTTGCTGGTGCCAAATTTGTTCTGTATGTTCTTGGATGGAACAACCCAAAATTTTATACTTCAGATGAAGACATTACACTAAGCGTTAAACTAATGGGGCAAAAAATCTGTATTTGCCATAAGGCTATCTGAAACAACGTTGAAGCAATTAACCACTCTTAGCCATACTTCTATTATCACAAACTTTAATGCTTCTTGCTCGTATCCGTTGTTAAATGTAATACTACTCAATTCACACTTGTCTTTTAGTTCACAGAAAATAAGAGGAATACTTTCAATATAGCATCTTTCCCACCAAATGACTTAAAAAAAAAAAACAAAAGAGCCACAGAATTACCTTACTTATACGCCATGGGATGGAAACAAAGTGTGCATTTTCTGATGGTAGACTAAACAATAAGGCTCCTAATGAGAATTGGGGGGGNGGAAAAGAAACAAACAAACCCAAAATCAAAAACACAAACACCACCAAATTGGAAATTAAAAGAGTTCAGGTCAGACAGAGACTAACCTTACTACCATTCTACAGAGAAGACTGGATTTCACAGTCCTTGTTTTACATTAAGATGATAAATATCCAAAACTACTTGGAAAAAAATCACCTCAGCTTTAAGCCAGCCAAAGGCAAGGCCGCCTGCCCCTGCAGTCATAGCTGTGTTCCTACCTCAGGCCCAATGCAAAGTGAACAGAGAGGCAGGAAGCATCATCATACCATTTCCTCCTATGCTAAGGACATGAGGAATAAGATACCACACTTACATCAGGCAAACCTTCCATTAACTGAGAAATATGATGAGAAGAGAAACAAAGATGATGTGGTCGCAGGTGATTTTTCCTCGGATGTTGCTGTTAATTAAGTTTATGGGACCTGCATCAATTGCAAACTAAAGATTCTTCCACCTCTACTACTCCTTTTATTTTCTTTACACTTCCTCATTTTCACTTGTCAGCGTGTGATGGACTTACTTGTTATCTCCTCTCCAGCAAAGCTTCCCTTTCATTTGCAATGTGAAAATCTCCTACATTATTTAACAGTATTTTGAAACATTATTTTTCTATTAATGGAAATCATTAGTCATATCTTTCTACAACTTTCCCTTCCCCTCTCGCCCCAAACCATCACCAATTGCTCAATAACAATTAAAAAAAAAAAAAAAGGCAAGGAGTTGGATTGAGTTACACATACATACATACATAAGCGTACATGCACATCTGGATGCTGAAGAAAGGGGTTTTTTTGTTTGTTTTTTGGTGTTTTTTTAAGAAGCAGAAAAACAAATGAGAAAATGTGCACCTTTGCTCCTGTTGTGTACCTAGTGCTACTGTGGAACAGATGAGAAGCTAGAAATACTATACTTTGCCTCACCAATGCACATACTCGTCAGAGTACATACAGTGGGTCAGTTCCCTCTTCCACCACTCCCAGTAACCCAAAACCACTTGTTTCTTATTCAACTGCATCCATAGTGATACAGGTTGGAAGAAAAGACTCTATAAGACACAAAGGAAATCACAGATATGAGAATACAAATTGGAAGAGAAAACCTTTTTCCCATTAACTATTAATAAAAGTCTCTACATTACTATTTATGTGAATAAGCATAGCATAAGAAAAGCATTTCATTTAAAGGTGCCGTGAGAAAAAGGGCAGATAAAACTCTCTTCGTAACACTTCTGTATCCCCTCCACAAGCACCACCCGAAAATGACTTGCAAAATGAAATGTATGACTTTACTGCTTTGCATATTGAGGGCCATCCAAAAGCACAATAAAAATATACTTCATGGTAAGACCTACACACAAGATGTTAAAAAGTACACTAACTTTTACTAAATGTTACAATCAATGATGTAACTTATGTAAGTAGGGTTGCTTTGTCATATATTGATAGTTACCTCACTTTCACATCCACATTAACTTGATTTTAAATGCAATTAATACATATAGTCAAGGAAGACTAATGGACTACATTCTGCACTTAACCTGGTGGACATTTTCAAATGGCACAAGTGACCGGTGCAAACCTATTTTGCATTGTAAACGACTAAATAAATCTTAATGGATTAAGAATGATCAGCTATCAACACACAAGGGAAATTAAGTGCTGAAATGCCTACATTGATTATTTAAAATTATTAGCCTTACTCTGTTCTTGAATTTGTATGCTTTTAGTGAGCTTTAACACATTTACAAGACTTATTGACTATAATTACAAGAGAATTCAAGTAATGGACACATCAATTATAAGCAACATGTCTTGACCAGACAGTTGCATAAAGAATTCTAAAGAGAGCTCCATTAGCATCCTCCCCCTTAGTTTTATTCAGCTTTATCTGCCGTAAGAGGGCATATTAAGGGTTTATACAGCTGTTCTGACCATGTGAACACTAGCGTCCCTCTAAAGACTTAACACTGCCTTCAAAGTTGGATATTAGCCGAAGCAACACAGATAACGACGCTATTGACAGAACAGAAGTAATGCTGAAAGTATTAAGTATGTGAGTTATTGGTACGCATGAATACTGCGGTTACAGTAAAATACTTTGAAAGGTTTGAAATACAATGCCCGTGTTCCCCAAGATTAATTTTAAATTTTGTTGTCCAGTCACGCCCTTGCCTTTTCATAAAAAAAAGAAACCTTACAAAACTATTTTAGGATTATGCCAGGAATTACCATTCTTTTCTGTTTCTTTTTTTCTTACCTTTTTGTTCTCTTCCTTGTAACCATGCACTAAGTTTCAAATACTGCATGAATTTAAACTATAGCTTCCATAATAAGCCATTATTTAAAAGTACAGTAAAATAAACCTTACAGTTTTAATGAAAATATGTTCATTGAAATGTGAATTTATTATTCAAATCCACTCATAAATTCAACCATGGAGACACCACTTGTCTAAGCAGAGCTCAGTGATTTAGAAAAGCTGTCTATTTAAAATAAAGAATGTATGGCAGGTTTATAGAAACATCGCAGTGGATTTTTACATAAATTTATAACTGCAGCTTATGCATTTTCCTACAAAAATGTTTTTAAATTTTCCACTTAAAATTAAACATAAAAATGATTTGAAAGTGTGATCAGCACAGAAACTAAATCAGATGCTACATCTCTGTGCATCACATCAGCGTTACACACCACCTTCCAAAAAGGCTGACCGATTCTAATTCCCGCAACTTGTTTCTACTAAAACCTCCTGATGTTTCTTATTGGTATTTAGTTAGGAATGATGTAATATCAAATGTCTACGGCCATTTGAAGCATTATGTAATGCTGGAAGCGTAATCGAATTGGAATTAAATAACTCATTTGTATATTAAACAACTGCAAAGAAGAGGGAGTTAGAAAGACAAGCTAATTGTTCTCTCACACCACTGCTGCTTCATTATATAAATTTAAGAACCAGTTAATAGTTGCAATTTAGATTAAAGGGGAGAAAATCTCTCTGTATGAAACAAAAAGCAGAAGGGTGACTGAGCTTATAATGTCCTTACATTTTCTGCCCTTTGATCACTTTATTTTCACGCCCCTCCAGGTAAGTCTGGACTTTTCTGGGGGTTCATCAGGCGATACAAATCCCAGTTCAGTAAAAACGGCAAAGAGGTCAACAAGCAGGAAAAAAACACAGGTATAGTGCACTCTGTTTGAAAGCAAACCACTTGCAAAGAGAGCGTTTCCATACCTGTATGGGTACGGATGTGAGCTAGGAAGGCCATGGAATTCCTACTTCTGCACATCTTCCCACAATACTTGCAGATATTGCCTTGGTTCTCTTCCCTCTCCCTGTTTATTTGCTCAGTGTCTTCCACAATGTACTTATTCACTTCCCGCAACAGCTCCTCATGTTGCTCTTTGATGTGGAGAAACAGGCTCTGCTCTGAATCGAAGGGCTCGGTGCACTTCACACACTTAAAGGTAGCACCTCCTTCGGGCAGCTCCTCCACACTTGCCTGCTCATTCCGCATGTGCCCGGCGCTCGCCAAGTGCTGGTGAAGGTTGCTCTCTGTGTAAAATGATTTTCCACAGAGTAAACAATGAAAATGTTTTTCTTTTGAAGGATGTTTCATGGCTATGTGAACATTTAGTCCACTCAAACCATCTGCTAGAAAACCACAGTCATCACAGCGAATACGTGTCGATTCCCCAAGGGAAATTCCTTCTGACTTCTTCTTTTTCCCACTGCTCAGTGAAGAGTCTGTTTTCACTGTGAGCTCACTAGCTCCCACTCCACCTGACATCTGTCCTTCAGCTGAATGATCAGCACCCTTCTCATCTTGATGGCGTTTTAACCTCACGATAGAAGAATCAAACTTGCCAAAATTTTGCATTGCCTTTCCTTTATCATCAGCACTGATAACTGTTCCTAAAGCCTCATTACTACTTTCTTGCATGCTCTCAGCTGTTGAGCCATCTGCCTCCCAAAGATCGTTATTTATAGCTACTTCTGCTTCATGTTGCGCTTCCATAAGGGCTTCTTCCTCCTCCCCAGTAGGATCCTCTTTGAAACTTCTGTCACCCTCTAAACTATGTATAGTTTGGATGGTTTCTCCAGTGTTTCCAGCAAAATGTGATTGCTCTACTGCACTACTTGTTTCTGGAAGAGTTAGCATAAGTGGGTTATTTTTTTTCAGTGATATGTTTTTGAGAATGTCTGTGTTTCTACACTTTACTTCAGGTTTTTCTCTATTTGCTTCCAAGCTTTCCTTGCCTCTTCCTGGATTCAAGTGTGGGCTGCTTGATCTATTTTTATTTTCTGCAGTGCAATCATCATCTGAGCTGAGCAGCTCCTGACCATGCCTACTTTTCTGCAACTGACAAGTACCTGCTTCTTTAACTGATACCTCCTTGTCAGGTTTAACAACATCTTTCTGAAGAGCTTGCTGGAGTCCCTCACACAGAAGGTTTTCTCCTCCATTTTTAGAGTCCTCTTCAAGATCACATTCTATTGCATTTTGGGAACTGCCACCTTTAGGCATTCCTGAAGATGCGTCTTCATCTAAGATAACACACTCTGGTAAGCTTTTACCCATATGAGCTCTTTCTGCTGTGTCACTGGCACATTTCATTTCACTTACACCAGTTTTCGACTCTCCTGCACTGTGGTGGTGCTCCTCTTGAGACAAAAAAGAACCTTCTTCAGTGATATGTGCTGCGTTTGCTTCCTCCTCGGAAGAATACACGTAAGATTCTCTTCTAATTTTATGTTTCTCTGTTGCTGCGTGCCTAATCATCTCTCTGCGAGTAACAGCATAGTAGTCACAAGCCATGCAGTAGTATTCGAACTGTTTTGTATGTTTTCGTTTCACATGCAGCTCTAAAGAAGAAGAAGAATGAGCAACAAAGCTGCAATGTGCGCACTTCTTGTCACTTGCACCCACTGCTCTTCTCTGGAAGCACGGGTCACCATCTTGAGTAGCCCTGGCTGGCTCCAGGAATATATGTTGGTTTATATTTAATGGACTGCTAGTATGCTCCAGGTCTGGCAGCCTACCAGTATTTACAACTTCGAGCTCAGCATCTCCTTTCTCAACTTCCTGATTGTCTAAGACAGAATTTTCCAAATCTGATGACTGGCTACCATTCTCAACATGTTCATGCAAGGCAGTTACAGCACTGTTAATCTTCTTGCTTGTGGATTCAAAACTGCCTCCTTCAGGGCTAACGATGATCTCAGAGTCCTGTTTTCCATGACCTTCTACTTCAACACGACTTTTGTGCTTTTTGGTTGCACAGTGGCGTTCCATATCTCCTTTCGTTACAGTATAATAATTACAAACCTTACACAAGTAGCTGTACTGATGGCTGTGCTTTCGTCTGATGTGAACCGTCAAATTTGTACCGCTGGAGGCCAAAAGACCACAGTGGGTACACATCCTAGAAATAGTGCCTTTGGGTTTTCCTCTTTTGGATGCATTATCTAAAACCAATTCATTTTCACTAATCCTTTGATCAAGTGGAACAAATTCCTTATTTCGCGATATGTTTTCCACAGAGGAGGATGCAACATGTGTCATTTCTTTATCCAACTCTGCATTCCCACTCCCAGAAATGGAAGGATCCACCACTGTTTTAATACCACCAATACCAACACAAACCTTTTCAATACATTCTTCAAACCTCAGTCCAATGTTGTTTTTCCTGGCGTTTTCAAGGTGCTTGCTTCTTTTGATATGTTTCTCCATTCCTTCCTTACTCAGTGAGTAGAGATTACATGCTTTGCAAAGGAAGTGATACTCCTGAGCATGTCGGAGTTTTATGTGCCTCGTAAGAACTGTGGAAGATCTTGTCTTATAAAAACACTTTTTACATTGAAACTGGGTTTTGTTCAGAACAGAATGCATTAGCTCATTTCTATGATTTGTAAAGGAAGAATCTGCAGTTTTTTCTTTCATTGATGCTTCCACTTCTGTTGCCAGATTTTGGCTGTTGTTTGATACTGAGTCAGAGTAAGCTGCAACTTGCAAGGTCCGATCACTGTTAGTCAAGGGACTAGCTTGCTGAAATAATGAACTATCATGTTTCTCATTTGTTTGATGATTTACCAGCTCTTCTTCCACTTGAAAAAAAAGGAAGCAAGTTGGACAACTATAGGACATATTATGTGCTTCACTCATATGCCTTCGAAGGCTGATCACATTCAAGCTGGTAAATGAACAGAGCTGACAATTAAAGCTACAATAACCCATCTCGTGTTTAGAGTCCTGACAGTGTTCCTTCATGTCTTTCCTCACTCCAGAGGAATAACTACACATCTGACAGTGAAACTGGATCCTTTTTGTATGAAGCTTTGCAACATGAATTTCCAATTTTCCTTTGTTCTGAAAAACATGACCACATTCAGTGCAAGTATGAATATCACCATGACCAGCAGTAAGTTTAACATCAGAATCTTTAGTATCTGTAGGGCAGGAGGAAAGGGTATTTGGCTCATCTTCAGTAAGATCTTGTATTTCTGAAGTAGGTTTACACTTACTTTCAGCATCTGTTTCTAATTCTGTACATGACATGGGTCTTGAATCACATGGTTTAAGCTGCGTACAAGAGACATGCTTCATGTGTACTCTCTGAGTTTCACACTTGCCTCTTTTATTATTAGCCAACAAACTGGACCTTCTTTTAACCTGGTTTTTTAATCTAAAAGACCTACTGCGTCCAAATGAAGGCCTTAACAAAACAAAATTTCTTCTACATCCTGGTCTATCAAATCTCCTTGTCATGTTTAAACTGCTAAATAGCTTTTTGGTAGTTGCGGGGAGTTGTGTTTTCTGCATGATGTTTTCTGAGAGTCCTGCTATTTCTTGTTTTTCACCACAGACTTGATAATTTCCTTCTGCACTGGAAGACAGCGACATTTCTTCTGTCATAGCATCTGTTTTTTCAGTGGGAACATTTGAAGATGGTATCATTTCAACAAGTTCAGTACTATCATTCTGATTAGACAAGCTTATTTTTGAGTCTTTTGGATCACTGGAAACACTTAATTCTTTCACATCACCAATTCTTTCCCTTAATTTACTTGTCCCAGGTTTTGCTCTGACATTTCCCTCTTTGGTTGCAATAGATTGGGGTTTTTTAAAGGATTTTTTTGTCAGTATCTGTACAAATCCTCCCCGTGCAGCAAGATTTTGGCGTCGAAGGTGCGTCTTTCCAAGGAAATGAGATTTTAGGAGATTTTCCTCAGCGCTCTGAAAACCACAAAGTTCGCAAGAAAATATCTTGGATTTCTTATGATCTTGTCTAACACGCATATGTAACGTTGAACTACATTTACTCGTGCAAATACAGTGAGGGCATGTTTGCTCTTTGCATTGTTTAGAGGGGCTTTCTTGTTTATGTTTTTCCATATGAGAGCAGGAAGGTATACACTGATCACTCACGTTGCCTTTAAGATCTTTGTCTATGCTTGAAACACTGATTTCTTGTGAAGAAGGTAAGTTGCCAGAATCAGCAGCTGGTACCTCTTGTGCATGTTTATTTTCCTGGTGAATTTTCAATATGGCACAATCAGCACATTTGAATTCACAATGTAGGCACTGGACATTTGAATTGAGTATGTCATCACCAAGACGACTGGTGACTCCTTCCTTCTCTACAGCTTCAGCTACTATACTACCTCCTTCTCCAGCTAGGACTTTGTGCAATTTCCTTTCACTACCTTTCATGTCTTCTGAAAAACTCCACTTTCTTTTTCTGGAGGCATTTTCGGGTTTGTCTGTTTCAGCAGCATCCAGGTTTGGTGATCCTGTCAGTGCCTTTTTGTTTGTGCCATTCTCGTTTCTTTTCTTTTCAAGGTCTCTGAACACTTCACGTGAAGTAAGCCTTGTTTTCTGCCGAGCCGAAGAGTCACATCCAGCATTTTCTCCTGATATATTTCCCTGTGATTCTTCTGTCAACTCACTTTGTAAACTCTCATCAACATCATTATCCTTCTTATTTTCATCCCCATCCATTCTTAACACTATGAATTGTAGGTCATTTGGCTTTAGTACCTATAAAACAAAAAGAGTTACTATCAGTCTTTTATGCACAACCATAAAAGGTAAAAGACTCAAGTAAAATAGATATATACATATATATTAAAAAAAATAAAATAATGTCAGGAAGACAGATGCAATTAAATACACAAGACTACATTTTCAGTATGGTGTCTAAAAATCAGCTTCTAGGCACTTGGTTACAGAGCTCTTGCTGTGATGAGCACCATGTGAGCAAGCACTGGCTTCAATAGCTTTTGTGTAACCAAGTAATTTACTACAAGCTTAAACCTGGGCAGACAAGCCTAACCTTTGTTTCTGAAGGCATTTTTAGGATACGGAACACTACAGCCTTCAGGGAACCAGCCATGGGACATTCACCTTTTTCTGAACTAGAAAGAGCTCCTATGAGGAAATGACCATGACTGCAACAACGACCACAACAAAGCAAACATATATTTCAAATGTTGTAATTATGAAGCTTTCTTTCCTCCCTCTGCTTAGATTACCTGCTAAAGTAAAGCAAGAAAGCACAAATAGTGCCATGTTCTAAAAGAATACGTTGCAAGTATAGATACCCATCATTCCTAAAATATGTTCTCAAACTTCATTTCCAAATTTGTGGTGGAGAGGAAGTTAAAAAAAAGTCATGAAACTGCAGTGCAGAGAAAGACAGCACCTTTGAATCCCAGCAAAAACTCTAAACATCCAACCACAGTTACGAAAAGCTTTTGCCCAACTGCCCAGTATGACCTTCCTGCTCCCAAAAATATGTCACCACTATGAAACTGATGCTACCAACACGGTTTATAAGGGGGAGGAGATGGAAAATCAAATCTTGACATTTACTACCTTCTCATTTTGATACGATGCGACTGAGAATTGAAAATGCATTTCTTTTTAACAGATGATTAAATACTAAATGTTTATCTATGTGCTTTACACTATGATTTAAACATCAATTTGTTGCAAGTCCAAGTACCCAGTTTTTTGTTCAGTTACCCATTGAATGAGGCCATGACCACAACTGTAACTACTTCCTGACAAGATGAAGTAATTGCAATGTTGATACAGACAACACAGGGTACAAAAAAAACCCTATTCAAGTGCATGCTAAAAAAATGCTTATGTTAGAAGGCAAACCTGGGAAAATAATATACTCAAATCAGTTCGTCTTACTATCTATGGAACTAGAAAAAATACTTTTCTGCTGAATAATAATGTATGGAAGGCCTATAAGTAATTGAGTGCACAGTGGTTACAGACAATGAACAGTTTTTCACCTGCAGCTCCCTCACTGAGTTAACAAGTACAGACAAACTAATTGTGAGCTAGCTACCTCTAAATAATGAGATAAAACCCAACTCCAGATCACAGGAGCTCTTTGGAGGATCCAGAAACTGCTTCTCTAACTGTGGTTTTCTGATTCTTACGCAGTACTATTTTTCTTCATTTGCTAAATCACGATAGAGACTATCACAATTAGTCAGAAGTAAAACAACCAGGTCCTGTGCTCAGCTGTGTAAGTCAGCATATTGTCAGCGTGTTCAAAAATGCTACAGCAATTAATAGCAGAGGAGGATGAAGCCTTTGAAGTGCAAACTTACCCTGAAAACGTTTACGAGCACTGCTTGGGATACAGAAAAAAAAAGCAGACTAAAATCATGTTGTTTAATTGCAGTACAGCTTTATTTATATATCTTGGGGAATATAAAGAAATTACTTCAGTGACGAGTGCCACAAGTCCATCCTTAACTGTTGGTATGAGGGAGCTGTGGGTCCTTCACCTCGCTGCACCTCCACAGCAGGTCACAGCCCCACCGCTGAGACCTGACCACACTTCCCTCACATGGCCCTGGGAGGAATAGCAGTTTTGTGCTTTACAAGACAGTTTGCAGTCTCAAGCCAATTCTCCAGCTTCTTTACAGGACACCTTCCTCTCAGACCATCTGATTTATCAGGCAACCTGTCCAGCAGTGAACTTATACCTTCATTGGAAATTTCCACTATCAAAGGTTGTATCAGGATAATCAGGGGGTTCTCCATCGACAAAAATTTATACATTGGAGACATATTAATGAAATAGGGGACTGGTGGCTCCACACCACTCTTCATGCCCATTTAAAGCCAACCTACAATTTGATTTAAACCTCAAAGCACTGTCACAATGCTTGAAGTTCCGAGCCGCTTCCAACCAGATACAGTAATCACCAGAGGTGGATGGATGCTTCCCAGCTGTCACAGGCATGTACCAGCAGTCTCAGAACATGACTCTTCTGCCACAGCAGCACGGATTCAGCTCATCTGCACAAGCCACCCGCACACCTCAGAAAAGATGGATGATTATCTGCACACAGTATCTGCAGGTTTAGCCTCGCCTTAAGGCATCTCGTCGTGCACTCCCCAATAAGAAGTTCGTCCTGCCCTGTGCTCTCCCAAATTCCCAGATCACAATCCCAGTTTTGGCACCCAGGCTTGTCTCAACCTAACAGGACTCTGCATCAATTAAGGGTTTTTTCTAGTGCTTAGGAAAAAAAAAAAAAAATCCCTTAATTTATTCCGTAAACTGTTACCAGACACTAGTACAAGCTGATTATTTGCTAGGCAAGTGAAAAAAAAAGCAAAACACCCATGTCATAGGTGCTGCCAATCACTTGATCGTGAAATGAAAATAGTCACATATGTAATACAAAAATGCAAAGGGGCCTTACATCACATCTTACTTGCCTAATTCCTCCAGTTCTCCAAATCAACTGTAAATAGAGACACTTAGCTCTGGTTTCACTTGATGATAAACTTCTAGCACTTGGACCGCGAACGCACTCAGCTTCATTTAGAGTCAAATACTCCTAATGAAGTCAACAGCCTCACATCTATCCCTACAGCTAATAACTATTACCAAGGCAATAGCTCCTCAGCTACACAGCGCAAGTCAGGTGTAGCAACAATTAACAGTATGCCTTCACCAGCTTTGTGTCTACCCCACATCTGAGCATTCAAGAAAATAATCTCCCCCTGCACACCCGTCCCAGAGGCTGATTTTCCTCGGTCCTACCCCTATATAAACTGTGTCTAAATATCACTACTTGGCACCGTTTCCACCTCCATAAAAACATCATCTAGAATTTTCTATAAAAGAAAACAACTATGAGGCAGTTCCTGTGCTCTCTCTAAAACTATCCTGATGTCTCCACTTGGACCTTAGTCTGGCACAGGGATCACCATCAGGAGCAAAGAATCAACATCTAGAATTTTATTAAATCCACCGGCAACCAAATCCACAAGTAACCCTCTGCAGATGTGGCATCTTAAGTACACGCTGAAGTCTAACAGCTTTGGTGTGCCTGAATAAGCCTTTTGACATTGATGTGATGCTGGGCAACTTATATACTGGTAGAATCAGTGGGGGACAGCTCTTGAACTACCTTATTCGTGGATCAAAGACTAAAAATGATGCAAGATTCAAGCTGTCATGCTTTTACTTCTTCCCTCACCTTTTTAAATTAAAGATTCCTGTTACATTTTTACAAGTAACAGATATCTAAAGCACAACAATACGTACCCAATTAATGTACTGCATAAATAGACAAGAAAAGATCTATGTAGGCTCCAGGACTGGACCAATGGAATCACCAGGTACAACAGAGCAGACCACCAGATCAAGGCATCATGCCCAAGCTAAGGAAACAGCAGTCCAATCTTCATCATTTCCACAGTTTAAAAACCAGTTCTGTCAAACAGCTCTCTCCTAACATCATTTTTGATGTTCAAATTGAAGCTGTTCTAACTCAAAAGTGGGTTGACTTTTTGTAATATAAATCTTTTGTTAATGTTCATATAAATCAAGTATAGCTGAACAGATTCTTAAAGGATATGACCAAAAATTAATTTGCCACATTAGCTTCAGGTTAACAAATTCTTCTGCTTGAAGACAGTCATACATTACCTAACACATTTTCAGGTTCTTTGCAGCACAATGCTGTTCTCAAATTTTTGAAAGAAACCTGTTGTGGCCCCACCATTTCTGCACAGAAAAACCTAAACTCAGTAATTCTACCAGAAACCAAGTCCTTAACATAGCACTTTTCTTCAATAATCTTCCAGTATCCAAAAGAAGTGAAATATATTTTTAAGATCTTCCAAACCAAAATGTTTATGCCTCATAAGCTACACCTGCATACGCCAAATATCCAAATCTTTACAAGATACACGAGGAGACATGGGCATTTTTAAGTTACAATTGTGTAATACACAATGCTTTGGCTGGGTCACAGAAACCAGTGTAGCTAAAGATTCTCCTCTTTCGCACACTGGGATTTCCAAATGGTCAGAATCATGGTGGGTTTTTTTCAATATTTAATCTAATTTAAAAGACATTTCACAATCACAACTCTGCAGCATCTCACTACCTATAAAGAAGAAAATCAATACAAAAAATAGAAAAATACCGTTTCTTGAGCTGCCTCCACTAATTTTACCAGATAGCATCACAGATTTTTGCATTCTTCCAAGAATGTTTTTTTGCATATTGACATAGTATCTGCTACAGTTCTACAAGAAAGCATTAGTCATTTGTGGACAGAAGACCTTTTCTTTCACAGAAATAGAGAACATTTTGGTCGAATGTTTTGTCTATTTTTTTTCTTATTACCCAAAAAGCAGTGTATAATTCTGCTAAGTGAAAAGGTGGTGGTAGAGCAGTTGAGATCTTCAATGTAAGACTTGCATTGCCCTAATCCTCAGATGAAAGTTAGAAAGTAGTAATCTTAAATGAGAAGGACAAGCACTTTAGTGATGATCCATAAAGCTGTAATGAACTGAAAAGTTCCTTAACTTGATGTTCAATACACTTTTATTTACTTTTTGTTTCAGTGATATGCCAGCTCTTTAGGGGAAGGGGTTTGGATGTGTACAGAGGAATCCAAAGGAAGGATATTGACAAGTGCTAAATTCCACATTGGTTCTTACTTTTTATGCTAATCCTGGCATTAGAATTCCCAGCGCACTTCTCAGTCAGTGTATTATTGTCTCCAAGTATTCAATACCCAATCTGCACTGTTTGTAAAGGATGTGACATATGGAAAACAGAGTTTCTTTTTTTTTTCCAGGAAAAATTCCCCTTTTTCAGACAATTAATTCTTTCAATGAAATCATGGATACAATGAAGCAAAATCATTTTAATGAGCTCTTAAATAGCCTGCACAAAACTGAATGTGAACAACTCATCTCAACATACAGCCTTTGAGTCAAATAAACATCTTCTCATGTTGAAGGGCATGATAGCTTTCCTAAATCAAATCACAGGTCTGTTTTACTGTCTTTGTTTTACAAAGCTACCTCACTTTGTTCGGAGAGACTAATCCAACAAAATAGTCTCCTCAATAATGGAGTGCAGAGGACATGGTTGTTAGTTCAAATGGAACAAAAATCACCTTGGTTTTGAGGAGCATTTGGGGCTAACCATTACAAATAATGTCTTTACCCTTGCAGCTCAAGATTGCTGGAACTTGGAGGTTTGCATTGTGAGCCTGTTCTTCATGTTCAGTCTCCCATTTTTGTAGGGCCCCAGAACCTCCAAAGGAGACTTCCAAACAAGTCACCGGCTTTCAAAGACTGAAACTCCCACACTGATGTATTCACCATACTTAAAAGTAACAAGACAAAAAGGCTGGTAATAGTTACCACTTGAGTATCACTGAAAATGTCGAGTTATCTGCATTTATTAGTTTCATTTTCTTGCAAGCAAGCCGAGGAAACACATCCTGCATTACAATGCACATCCTTCTTGCTTCTGCATCCAAACAACTGAAAAATCATTGCAGTGGACAGAAATTGCCAATATAAATGAAGCTCTTATGAATGCCTGACATAAAGAATATATTCTTTAATTCACACACACAGAAAAAAAAAAAA
>VXBZ01002998.1:528126-547832 GCA_013399135.1 Heliornis fulica
AAAAAAAGAAAGAGGAGGCTCCCTAGTTCATCATCCACTCATTTAAAAAACAGCCAAATGCTGCTAAATGCAGCAATGACCACAGATCAGATCAGCTCTAAAGGGGGAGCCAAAAAAAGAAAGCCATGGATAGACACTCATTTTCAAGTGCTGTCACAATCAACAAGCATGTTCAAGGCAGAGAACAAGAGAAAATGCACTTGTGTCTCCTAAAGTGTTCAACAAGCCCCAGATCTTCCATTTTTGAAGATTTAAAAAGGTTGTATATTTTGAATTGTAAATTCAAAGAATTCTTACTGTTTCCAGAGCAAGGCACACATGTAACAATAGCAATAAAAATACGCAACAGAAGCTTCTGAGGATCCAAGAAAAAACATATTTGTGTAGCACTGTGATATTTATGAATAAAAAGCACTGTTCAAGTATTCTCAAAACACTTTTGAAAGTTTATCAACTCCATGAAGGAAAATTGCAAAATATTAATTTTTCATATACAGTGAGGAGTCCTAAGGTTTGTGGGAACTCTCTGACCAACACGGTTTCACATGAGATGAAATTCTACCAACTTCAACAACTAAAACTAGAGAGAAAGCAAAACTCAAATGGAACCTCAATCTCTTTCCTACCACAAGCTAGAGGACACCCTTACACACAGTGGATTCATCAGAGGAAGTGCACAGACACCTGAAAAAAATGTTGCAAGTCTTAACATTTTCCTGCACTGTGGAAGCAAAAGGTAACACTAAATTGAAATTGCTGTTACTTGGAAAGTGGTTCTTGGAATTTTTACCCTAGAAACCTGGCCCTAAAACACCTGACTTGGTCCTTGTTCAAAATATAAGGCATAAGAATTTTCTAGACTGCTATTCTGGTGTTCAGTAATTTGCAAGTTTTATTAAATTTTCATCAACTTTTGCTCAAAATTAAACCTAAAAGTCAGGAAAAAGAAAAACTGAAGGGAAAAAGAAAAGGCTTTGTTGGCCCCTTGTTTTATACTACCATATCACATGAAAAGCAACACGAAGCCTCCATCATCACAGCCCAGGACACATTTGTCTTCTAGCACAGTGGGAGCAGGCTGGAGGAGGTAGCAGCACAGGTGAAAAGGCCAACATGAATGGCTGGATCTCCACTAGCTGACAGCACAGAAACTATTAATTTTTTTAGTAAGATGAACCAAAATGCAGAAGGGAAGGCAGAAGTAGAAAAAAAAAGTGAAGAAATGGAGGAGGGGGTGAGTGGGAATAGATTTTTTTATTTTACAAAAAATATTAGAAGATATTGAGCATTTTTCAGTTATTTATTACACAGCTAATCATTCAGCAATAGCTCACCGAAGAAAAAAAAAAAAAAGAACCCAGCATATGCCATTTCAAATCAAATGCAGGCTGCTAATAGTTTGCAAGTGTTTTATCCACAATTAAAACAAGCATGCAAACACCCATAGCTAAATAAATAAATAAATAGGTAGATAAATAAATAAATAGGTGAAAGGGGGAGAGGTGTGAAAAAACCCACCACACGTAATGCAATGTTAGGACACCAAAACTGCAGAAAAGGCATAAAGAGGAGGAAGGGTGGTAGAAGATAGAATGGGAAACTCAGCATGCTTTGAATACTAGTGTTTTCTGAATAATCATTTTAATTACCTTGTCTGCAGCTCTTTAATGACGCTCACTAAAGTAAACCAGTCCCACATGGTGTAGCTTGCTGTATCTGCCTCCCATCTTTTGATTGACTGGGGCAAAGAACACATGTAGTAATTTGTGTGTATATGCAGACGGTTCTCAGTGTTATCCTGCATCCTTTTTTCCTCCTGTCAGCAGTTTACCCGAGTAGCTGAGCTGAAAGGAGCTGCACGGGATTTTGGCTGAATAGTTAGGAATATTTGTGTGGTAGGTTCACAAAGTTTCCAGAAAATAGAGTGTACATAGGCTTCTAAAGAAAAGGAGAAATTAATAAAAATAAAAGCATTCTGATGACACCTGGTGGCCACTGCACACAAGGAAGTAACTGAATTTCATTTGAGAAGATCAGATCAGACAGAAATGTGTTACATGTTTCTTTGGTGAGGGCATCTACAGGAATGACAGCTGAGATTCTTACCAAATGGAATGTATACTCATCAAAACATATAGGCTTACGATCTGTGTATGTTTGTATTACCAGTATGAACACACATGGGCGTCCTCAGTGACCTGATTATTTATAAAGACAAAACCAGGGCAGGTTGTATGATAAAATAGATGTGAGCACACTGGAAGTGTTTTAGCTGAATTCTGTAAAACATTTGATGTCCAGACTTTAAATTTTTCTTTCTCAGCTCAGCTGATTAAATAAGGCAGAGGGTGTCTGGGGAGGAAGCATGGTAGAGGTAGGCGCTGCCTGGCACTGGGGTGCAATTGGAAGGTCTCTGTGCTATAGGTGCTGCCCCAAATCCCTGCAGCAACACGTTAGTCCTCCAGCACACTTCAGCAAAGCGTAACCAGCAGCAGCCTTAACTTCTTTATCTCACTGGATTGATAACAGAAAGAAATAATTATCCGTCATTAGAAATTAGTATAAAGAGGTGATAGATGCATGCAGCCAAGAGGGGATAAACCCTTTATGCACAAGGGGAAAGCTGCATGTCAAATCATACATTTCCTCCTTAATGGTTTCTTATAATATGTGCAAAGCAATCACAATAGTGCCACCATCTCACCACGACACACAGGGGTGTATCGTCACTGGTAACCTTCGACAATCATCACCAAGCCTTAAACCACGCATAGCTGTAGAAAACAGCTTCCTCCATAATAACCATCACTTGCTTTGGGGTCATCTCAACCCATGCTTCAGCTGATGTCACTGAACAACTTTTAAAGATACATACATCTACATTCTGGGGGTCACCACTGGGTGCATTCCAATTTCCATGTCAAAACAGGAATGAATACAAGACGGCAATGGGAGGCTTACAGGTGTGACAGTGGCAGTGTAAGTCTGAGCACTGGCAATATGACGTAATACAAAAATTGTTTGTAACTTCTGTAGTGCCTGTGACACCAGTCAAGAGCTACCACTATAGCACAATGTGGAGCCTCCTCCCTTCCCCAAGCGCAAGCCCTTCACTGGAGCTAAGCCGTGTAGCTATAAGAAGTGCCTTCACTCCAGCTGATGACAGAAGAGAGGCCAAAAGCTGAGCAGGCTCCCACTTCTCCCCAGCAAAACACATTCACACATCAGCAGATGGAGAGCAGCTAGATATGAAGGAGGGAAGGAACTGAAGAGGAGAAGAGACAAGCCCCTTGCTGACACGATCATTTGCCTCTCACCCAAAGCATTCACAGCACTGACACTTGGGAACAACTACCAAGAAGGTTTCAATGACACTGGTTGTCAGTAGTACTCACCTCCCCCCATGTCTATTTGTTGCAATTTGGTGCCTGTCTGAATCTGTCCCCGAAGGACGGCTACCTTCCAGAACCAGCAATACGCCCAAGCAGGTGCACAGTGTCAGCAGGATTCCTCCGAGGCTTGACATGAGGCACATGTGCTCAGGGCATCCCCGAACAAGGACTCACCTGGCAACTAAACTGTTTCCCCTGCCAGAAGGGTGCATGCAGTGCAATGTCAGGAACAGTTGTCCTGGAGACCTCACCCCTTCCCTAATACCTTAAAAAATGATGCAGCTTCCTTCTATTACATCTAAGAACTGCACCTTGCTTATCAGTTCTCTGTTACCTGGGTACCTAGTGTGCAAAATCTCCTTGTTACTTTGAAACACTAACAGCTACACAAGACAACAGTCCATTTCCTTCAGTTCTTGGTTTATCTTCCCTCCACAGGCTGGGAAGGCATGCTGGTCAACTTGGTGGCCCCAGCTATTGCCTCCTGCTACCCAAATTCCTCCTGGGCAGGGAGTGTGGCTACCAGACTCTTCCCAGACATCGCTTTCAGCAGCACAGGAGGTCACAGAAGGACCACACGGCACCTCCCTGGGCAAGGGTACCTCAGGAGTTCAGTCAGTGCTGCAACTAATGTGTGTGACCTCTGCATTTCCTCAATACACCACTTTCTCTTGGGAACACGTTAGGAGAGTGTTATTGAAAAAAATACTACTAATTCCCTGAAAAGTACTGAGTTAAAATCAATCTCACAAACTTTCCTGAGATCAATAGGTTTTAATGAACACAGAAAACATACTCTGTGGCAACCACCAGCAAGTACCCGGAGACTGAGCTAGAGTAAGAAATTACACTGTCTCCAACACTTTCCTGGGACAAAAAACAGACATATTACTAAGTAGGTTATTGCTCAGCTCCAATGACCCCAGGGACCTGACGGACCCTTATGGATAAGCTCACCCTTATGGGTGACCCACATGGTGATTTATAATGGCAGAGCACAGCCAGGACACAAAGTCAGTTTTCCCACCACAGACAGGCAGTGTTTCAGCGCTGTACCCTCAACTGACTGAGCAGCCTGAATCCCAGAACCAAGCCCACTACTCTGATGGAGTAACACAGGTGTGGGAAGTGGACCACAAGCCAAAAGGGCTGCAGCCTACAGCAAAAGGTACCAGCATAGTGTTTTTTTTCTCTAAGGTGGTAAAAAGAATTTTTTGTCTTGCATTTCAGTCATCAGTAGTCATTTTCTGGGTATTAATCCTGGGAAAACACTTTTAACAAGTGTTACATGACCCTTTTTTCTAGCTGTACTAACTGATGGAAAAGAGACTATGGTCTAAAAATAAAGCATACAGGCAACACGAGCAAAAATGTTGGTTTATGACTTTTACACTGACACGTAATATTAAGCATGCTGTTCCATTTTGTATTTTCCAGAAGACTCAAGCATTACATCCTATTTTTAACAAGCACTATGATTCAGATTTTCACTTTTTGTGAACTCCATAAATATTTGATAATAAAATGCAACTTCTGTTTTGTTGGCTCTGCAGCCTTCTTCAGTCTGAAGCACCATATTATCTTGCTTTTTACATTAATTGCAAAAGAAATTCACTTCTAACACAGAATCACAGAGTGTTAGGAGTTCAATGGGACCTCGAAAGATCATCTAGTCCACCCTCCCTGCAGAGCAGGATTAAGTCACACAGGAACATATTCAGGCGGGTTTTGAATGTCTCCAGAGAAGGAGACTCCACAACCTCTCTGGGCAGCCTGTTCCAGTGTTCTGTCACCCTCACAGTGACATAGTTTTTACTTATGTTCACATGGAACCTCCTATGCTCCAGCTTAGACCCACTGCCCTTTGTCCTATCACTGGCCATCACTGAGAAGAGCTTGTCTCCGTCCTCCTGACACTCACCCTTTACGTACTTATAGGCATTAATGAGGTCAACATGTAATTCCATTCTACAGCTTATAAAAGTTTTGTTGCATATGCACAACTTTCTCAGAAACTAATATCCAATTTTATTTCTATAAACTAAACAATACAGAGGATTTTACTGGTTAAACCCCTGTAACAGCACAAATCACAGCAATATAAATATGCAAAGGTTCTTATTAGGACCATTATACTTTTTTCATAAAACTCATTCTAAATTATTGCACTAAGGAGATGTAAGTATTCTTAAATGCATATACAAGAGGAAAAGTATAGAAATAGCCCTTTAATGGCTATGAATTACTCCCCAAATCCCCTTCACTTCTCAACTGTTTAGTAGGCATCATAATCCCACTACCTGTATTTTAAATTACTTGAATACCTACAAATCTCTAAATCCAACTGAAATCATTAGGAATAGGGCAACTGAAAGTCAAGATATTTCTTTAAGTGCTTAAAAGGATTTGGAAGGTAAGGTCTGATACCTAGATTTTGTTATTTTGTCCCCCAAACTTGTCATTCAGAATTGAACAAAATGACATAAACCCACATTTTTTCTAATTAAAATTAGGGCTTTTTAATTTTTAAAACTCAACAATTAAGAATGTTAGATGCATTCATAACTCCTCCAGAACACTTCAAAAGAAAATTAAGTTATATTAGACTACTTTTAATAACCTGTGGATTTTAAAAGTGCCCAATTATAAATGAAAAAAGGACTACAGAATAAAGGTAGCAAATGCACAAATTCAATGCTATTAAAAGGCACACACATAAGATCTCATGTATCTTGTGCCATTTGTAAAAAGGTTGTTTTATTATCAATGTAACTAATCACAATGAAGCCATCTCTTACATCCAAAGACATTATAATGAATTTTCTTTACAGCTACAGAGAAATGGGATTTGCTGTTCCATATCAAACTAGAACAGGCTGTATAAATTCTTCTCCATATTTATTGTTAAATGTAATTTTTATCTATAAAAATCAGCCATGAAATATTAAAAACTGAAACAACAGAATTTATATCCTTTACTTAATTTAAACGGTCTATTCACTAAAGAGAGGGAAAAAAGGTTATATATGTATTATAGCATGCCCTCCCCTCTCCCCCCTAAGTGTTTCCATTATAAAACCCCTAGTTTTTGGAATTTATAACTCGGCTGTAAAATTCACTTCATACTTAAGACTTGGTATACTTTTCCTTTTACAAATTAAAAAAAAAACAACCTGTTCCTAGAGGAAGGCAGGAAAGGATGTGAGAGAACAGAATGAGAAAAGCAATCAAACTAAAAACTTTAACTTAGTTAGGACCACCTACTGTAATTCAGAGGCATCTTCTAGCCTGAGGAACTGGCAGGAGATGGTCAGCTGGCTGCACTGCAGCCCCTGGGCAGTGGGGCACCAGGTACTGACCTACAGCTGCTCTGTTGACCTCAGCCAGGTTTGAGCTGGCAGACTGGGAATGAAAACCTCCCTATCCCTACTGCCATCTCCTGGAGTCATCTATATAGCTAGGAATTGGACACACTGAAAATGAGAGAGAACAGCAAGAAGTATTAAAATTGCCTGCGTGGGAGAAAAGACATGACAAATCAAACCAGTACATCTTTTAAAATAAACAATACGTAAAATCGCAAGACCCCAGACTTGAGCATTCAGGAACTGGAGACTGGACAACACATAGCGCAACAAAAACTGCAACAGAAAAAGATAAGGCAGCCAAAAAACATCAGAAGTTCATGGAAGCCAAAGGATTAAAAGGTATAAAAAAGGGCTTTATTTAGTACAGCGTAGAAAACAATTCATACATAAGAAGGTCGGTTCCAAAATGAAGCGTGAAATGAGGTGGTAAGCGACAAGCAACCCATGACCTTAAGGTGCAGGTACAACCTAGGCCTCTTACCACTACAAAGATCTTACTTCCAGACTTTCTCCTAAAGCCCAACAAAAAGCACAAACTCAAAACGTACCTGCTTTTCAGAATCCCCTTTTCACAGTCCAAAAAGAACAGAAAGAAGTAGCAAGGGACCAAACCCTGCTTTGATTCCCTCATTGCAGCCAGGGTGTCGGTCAAGCTGGAGGCACAGGCCAGGTACACAACATGGCCTCCTGCAGTCACTGTCTGAGGCACAACAGGAGCTGGCAAAGACTTCTCTGAAGTGCAGAGATGCTTGCAGATGCCCCAGGAGACCCCTTCCTTTAGAGAAAACCATGGCCATGAGTTTAAACATAACCTCAGTTTAGTCTGTAACTAGCTGCAGAAAAGGCGTTCTCTTAGCAATTAACTACAGTGGTCAGGCCAATGTACATAGTTTGCAACCCATCCCAGAACAATGCAAATGAGTAATGTTTACAAATTCTTTAGTTCTCTACAGTGATTCAGACTTGGAGGTAGTCATGGACTAAAAAAAATGCCCTTAATTTGGCACACACAGACAGCAGAGGATATTTTCAAAATATGTACAAACAAACAAAAACACTGTAGAAAATATTACCTACACACACCCCTGCCAAGTAATCAAAACCAGTACATGACCAAAAAGAACTACAAATAAGATTCCTAAGGACCTAGTATACATAAATATCAAAATTATGTTTATAGTTTGATTTGTAGTAGAGATAAACAGTGAAGAACAGAGAAAGAATGAGTGCTCTGTGACAAATATTACTCTTAAAACAACCACACTGAACAGCAAAGACTGAAATTGTAAAATCAGTTACCATTTTATGCCAGATCACCAAATCAAAAAAGATGACAAAAAGGCTCAACAAGGATGCTCTAAGTGTTCAGGTGGTATTACAGAATGGAGCACCACAGCCAATTCCAAAAATTCAACAGTCTAAAATTACTTAGGCCTGTATCCACCAGGGATGTGAGGCACTACTGAACTGCTCATTACTCAGCTTTAAGGTGTCTGGAACAGCAGGTGAGACCTGCAGTCCTGAGTTAGGTACTCATACATCATATACAACACACAGAGAAGAATAAAAAAACCCAAAAAAACACCTGCTTCTAACCCCACAGGGGAAAGCCCCCTCAGATAGAAAAGAAAGCAAAGCACAAGTCCTGCAAACACAGAAAAGGAACACTGTCAGGTCCAGCAACTTGGACAATAGTTAAAGTCAGTACCAAACCCGCAATCAGGACTGTGTTTCAAGAGGAAGAACTCAGTAACAGAGGAAGAATTCAGTAACAACTAGACTGTTCTTAAGCCGGCATTCTTTAATGTAGTACTGAGGACTGTTCCACCACGGGTGCTCCCAGGGGTCATCAAAGCACTTCAGTTCATATACTTAGATGTCATACATATTCATCACATGTCCTGGAAAGGGCAGTCTCATGCTGATGAGCTCTCAGAGTTCATTTACATAGTCCAAGCAGGCACAGTAAAATTAGGGGCAGGGTCTTTTCACCCTCTGGTAGTCATCCATGATCTTCCTTACACTGTCTGCTACTTGAACTTTGGGCTTCCTCTGTCCATACATAGTCATGGCCACCCTTCAGCCCCGGATTTCCTGGGTATAAGTGTCCTCTGCATACTGTAGTAAAGCCAGGTACTCCTTTGTTTCTAGGTGAATCCTTACCTGGTTTTACCATAATTCTTTTAACACAACTGTCAGCAATACTTATTAGAGTAACACAAGCAATAATAATGATTAATATTTGCAACAGGTTAGTAGTTCTACCAAAAATACTTCCCAGCCAAGTGTCTTTCATTTGTTTCTGCAGCTCACGTGTAACTTTGGCTGTCTTCTTAATCTTCTGGAGGTTTTCCCAAAGAGGTGACAGGGTTAAATCCCTGACTAAGACTCTACTAAAATTCCTAATGTGTCACCAACTCTTCTAGAGAACCTTCAGAAGATGAAGATATTTGGCTGGGAAATATTTTTAGTGGTTTATGGATGGATTACTAACTCGTCATTATCAACCGTGTTATTGTAATACTATTGCTACTGAAACAAACATAAGCAAACACGTTACTCGTTCTACTCTTCAGCTGTTACTTAGTGGAGAAGCATCAAAAGTGTGGAACAATTTTTAATAGACTAACTTTGTCAAACTATTCAAACAAATTAGTACATAGAAGAAAAACCTCAAGAATATTGCATTTATTAATAAAGCACATTTTACAGCATACTGGAATTTATGGGAGTACTAGTCTTGAAAATGTTCTTTTCGATTGCCTTTATTTGGAATGACTGACATGACTGTATTGTCGATAGGTTTTTACATGGCTTTATCCAGCCAGTCGATTAAATCATTTAAAACATACAGGACTAAGGTTCAGTTTGACCTGCGGTGACTCCTATATGTATTCTCAAAATTAACACAAGCACTGAATGCTACTAATCTTCAACTTGTAATAACTGATTAAAGAATACTACCCAGTAATTCACTACAAGCTAAAATCATAGTGCTGAAATGTGCATTTTCAAACAAGTGGTTTATAGCTCTAGATTTAAAATGCAAAGTTTCCATTATATTTAATAATTAAAATGCACGCTGTGTTATGGTTACATTTGGTGACTGGATTAGTAGTACCCCAACTGAGCTAAACAATGCCTTTTTCCTATTAGAGCTCATATTACCATATTATCTATTTGTTTAAGAAAAGGAAGGAGAAAAAAAAAGCACAGCAAGGAAGAGAGAATAAAGAAGAAATATGAATATCAAACATACTGAAAGACAGTGAGGACCAAGACAGCAAAAAGACCCAGTATCAGCAAAATCAACACTAGCTGAAAGCAAAAAAAGCTGAAATATTTATGCATTTAAAGTATGGAAACTTCTTAAGAGGAATATTCTCCATTTGTTAATAAGGGCTCTCATTCAAAGTAAAGTGTTTAAAGCTCAGTCTGTTTTCCTAGAGGCAGTCTCTACAAATTTGGGAAATACAGGCATCACTGTCAAAGAGCAGAATCTCTCAGGCTGTCAACTTCTTAATCAGGGTCTTACTTTACTGGAAAGTGTGAAATTATGTAATTATTTATGCTTGGCAGTTCTGATGGTTTAGATAATTCCAGCACTATAACATGTTTCTTTACAAAGAAAAATTACTACTGCAATTTTATTTTAGGTAATACACTATTCTTTTTTTTCTGCACTTTCTGTATGGTTCATTCAAATAAAATTTAACTATTATATGAAATATTTCTCCTCTCTCAAAACAGATTCCATTGGCTTAAAACCATAATATACAATGATGAAAAAGAATTTTAAAATAAAATAAAAATGAAACTGTGGCCACAGGGATATCAACTGAAGTTTTCTCAGCACTGTCAGTTAGATTAGGTATCATCCAAAACTCTGAAATTAGAAGTCCTTATTAGAAATTAGAAGACCTCCGAGTACTTAAAGCAAATGTGGAAGAAAATTATTACTGATGCCGTAATAGGGCACACTCATTACATTTCTGCAGTTCCATAGAACATTTAAGTAGAAACTTCAGAGATTAACTTTAAAATTTATTTTAATTATCCTGTTATCAGCAGCAGATTTGAAAGTAGGCTTGTGTGTCTGAAAGCTTGCCTACTTCTCCATCTATAGTAGTCAGTGTAATGTATTAACTCTGCCTGTGTGCCACCTCCTCAGAAATCTACCCCAATTGGTTATTTTCCCTTTGCATCCAAAATATAAGGGTACACATCCTCTAACAAAGGGAAAGTTTATTCAATGCTGTACTCTAAAACATACTGTATTCATATCAGCAACCTCTGAAGTCAGGATGACCTGAACACCAAAAAAACACAGGTATCCCAGTCAAGTCAATCTCCACCTAAAATACTCTGCATGTTTTTCACCTTGATATGGAAACTAAGTAGCCCAAACAGAGCTGGTAAAACACACTGACAGGTTTCTACTTGTCTTCTCTGAAGAACTCTCTGCTGTACTTATAACCTTGTACCCAAGGAAGATTCTTCAGTTTTGAGAGAAGAGTTGGCAATCAGCTGATGGGTCAGACCCAGAGGGTAGTAGTGAATGAGGTTACATCTGGCTGGTGGCCAGTAACTAGCATGGTTCCTCAGGAGTATATTTTAGGTCCAGTTATTTTTAACATTTTCATAAACAACCTGGACACAGGACTCGAAGGTGTCCTAAGTAAATTTGCAGATGACACCAAATTGGAAGGAGCTGTTGACTCTGCTGAGGGTGGAGAGGCCTTACAGAGAGAGACCTGAACAGACTGGAGAGCTGGGCAATCACCAACAGCATGAAGTTCAAGAGGGGAAGTGCCAGATTCTGCACCTGGAAAGGGGCAACCCTGGATACTCATAAAGGTTGGGGGATCAGTCACTGGAGGCCAGTGTTGCTGAGAGGGATTTGGGGGTCTTGGTCGACACCAAGTTAAACATGAGCCAGCAGTATGTCCAGGCAGCCAGGAGGGCCAACCACATCCTGGGGTGCATCAAGCACGGCATTGCCAGACAGCCCAGGGAGGTGACTGTCCCACCCTGTGCTGCTGTGGCCTCACCTTGAGCACTGTGTGCAGTTTTGGGCACCACAGAACAAGTGGGACACAAAGCTCTTGGAGTGTCCCAAGGAGGGCAGTGAGGATGGTGAAGGGTCTGGAGGGGAAGTCTGATGAGGAAAGGCTGAAGTTCCTTGGTTTGTATGGCCTGGAAAAGAGGAGGCTGAAAGGAGACCTCATTGCAGTCTATGGCTTTCTAACAAGGAGGAGCAAAGGGGCAGGCACTGATCTTCTCTCCTTGGTGACCAGTGATAGAACCTGATGGAATGAATGGTATGAAGCTGAGACTGGGGAGGTTTAGGTTGGATGTTAGGAAGAGGTTCTTTACTGAGAGGGTGGTCGGGCACTGGAACAGGCTCCCCAGGGAAGTGGACACAGCACTGAACTTGGCTGAGTTTCGTTATGTCATCTTTCTCCTCAGCTTCTTCTCCTCAGGCTGCCATCCCTACTGCAAACTCCTTGAGCGACGTGAGGAAAAGCAGACTGGCAACAGAGCCTGCATGGAACCCTCCACAGATACAAGAGGTACATGCAAAGAAGTGAAAGAAAATACCTGTCAAGAATTTTTAAGATTCCTAGAATTTATCAAATTCACACATCTGTAGCTTTGACAAAATGTAATCAGAAACAACAGGGAAAAAGAAAGCTTCTTTATACAATATATCTGCAAAGTTCCTAGTATCCACAAGCAACACCACTGTGTAACAAAACCTCTTTTCAAACACCAAGTTTTGGTTTTTGGGATAATAATTGGGAAAAAAAAATCCAATTTTATTTTTCTGTTTTCCTATGCACATGTTACAAGATGGAGAGCTTGTGTCAGGTTCTGATTTTGGTCATTTTGACATAAATTGAAAAATCAACGGAGATATTCCGATTTATAGTCAGGTAAATGACATCAAATTCTACTCCCAGGTTTTCTTTCCTTCCTGATTAAATTACATTAATGTACATTCAAAACAAAGTAACTACTGCCAGTTCCACTTTTTTTTTTCAGCAGAATAACTTAACAGTAAAAAAATACAACATACACTTATACATGAAGTCATTTGGGTTTTTTCATGTCTGCCATCTATCTGCAGCCTCACAATAACAGAGATTATTATAGCAACATTATAGTATGTGGGCATCAACATATCGCCCTAAATGTAGAACAGAAGTGAACCTGCTTCCCATAAGAACCTAAAAGGCTACTGTTTATCCCTAAAATACTTTTTATTGACCTGATACAAACACAACATATCAAAAACCACAACACGTTCACCTGCTTACTTACAATGCAATAGGAAAAGGCCCAAAAACTAAATATTGCACGTTTGCCTTGCTAAAAGGTTTGACATAGTATTTATTGCCATATTACCTCTAATTAGCAGTTTAAGCTTGTAAACACAAACAGTTCTTTTCATTTAAGTTAAACAGAAATTATCTTTCCATTGTACAGGTAAAACCTGTAAATAGGACACCTCATAAATTCTAAGATGAGAGTAACTAGGAAACGATTCATTAAGCCTTAGGTTATAAATTCAAAACATGAAGCATAACACACTTAAAGAAGGTTTTATTTTTAAAAGCATTCATTAGGCTCTCATCTCCAAGCCTCAGACTAGTAAATAATTTAAAATGAAGATGCAAACAATGGAGAGGGAAAAAAAAAAAAAAACCAAAGCAAAACAAATGCAATTCAAAACATTCCATTGTTGTACCAATAAAACTGAAAACAACAGAAAAGAAGTTGCCAGATTTTTAAGACAACATCCAGAAAACTTTTTTATGTACTGTATCTTTGAACTTAGGTATTATGCTAACACTGGATCCAATCCAAAAAAAAAAAAATAGGTCTGACTTATAACAATCAGGCTGTGCCCAGTAAAGGATGCACATGGTAAACTAGTGACTTTTAGCATTCACTGCAGTTTATTCTGTGGCTGCCAAAACAAATAAACAAGCTGTAGCTTATAGATGCTTTCAGATTTTTAGATTTTTTCCATTTTGACTCTTCAGAAACGTATATCCTATTAACAATTTATACGCTGTAATGCAAAGAGGATCCCTTTCCCTTTAAAGGGTAAGATAAATCTAGGTTTGCCTCACATGGGGAGCCTTAGCTTCACTGGCACTGAGAACAGGAAGTGAAGAAGACTAACAAACCAAACAGAAAACAAGACACAAGGATCATCGCTGTCCTTGCTGCATATCCAGTGTCTCAAATGCCATGGCAATACACCCCTACAGAAGGTCTCATACATGGCAAGGAACTAGGAGAGCAACATTTTGCCTTTACTGAATTTCTGGAGCTTGCTATCCTTTCCCCCAGTACTTGGGGCAATCCAATTTAAATATAACACATGATTTCACTTGAACACTCAATAGCAGACAAGCAAGCAACAGGCATTTCTTCCTCCTTGTTAACAGTCTGCATGAGACTGCAATATACAGAAGGGCTGTATTTCTACACCATGGTTCTCAGAGAGACAGACAGCCCCATATGCTGGGAGTGTCAAACCGTACTCCGCAGAAACCCTGAGCTGACTGCCCACACCCCACGCGGCATGCGCACGCACCAGTAAATCTGATACTTGTTGGCCATGAAGGATTTCCTGTGAGGGTGCAGAACACCAACAAGAAACCTGGCACTTCCAGAAAACTCCAGGGATACAGCAGGCATGCAACTCTGCTGCAGCACACACCTTGGAGCCAGCACGGTGCTTCCTAGAGGCACCAAACTCCCACATGCAGCACAGGAGCAGCAAGTCTGATGCTTCCACACATGAACTGAAATCACTAGCTCACCCCTGTTCACGCTTCTCCCTCAAGTACAGATGTAAGTGATGCCAATATGCTACCTATCACTTGGTACAGGTAAAGCAAGCAAGCCTCCTCCAGCTAAGGTGTGTCTTCAAACCAACTCTGGGTGGAATACCTCACATAGCAAACATTGTACTAACTTACCAAGAGCAGAGACAAGCACTACAGGTTGAGAATGGAAATGGGCACAGGTCACAGGCTCTTCAGTCTTCAGTTAACTTACATTTCAAACCAGGACAACCACACTTTCCAAACCTCTCACTGGAATGTTTCCTGCAGAAGTATCTGTACATCATGTAATTGTATGGATTCCACAACAAAAATATCACACAAACCCAAATTGCTATTTGTTACACGTAACTGTAGTGAAATTTAACATTTATATGTACTACTTTAATCTCTGTACCTGTATTTTGAGAGAGACTTATGAAATACCAAAGATGGAACAAAGGAGAGCAAGAAAGGAAAGCAAAGGACAAGCTGGAGAAGCAGGCCCATTGAACCTCATGAGATTCAACAGGGCCAAGTGCGAAGTCCTGCACCTGGGTTGGGGAAATCCTTGTCACCAGTACAGGCTGGGAGATGATGAAATAGTGATCAGCCTAGCAGAGAAGGACTTAGGGGTGCTGGTGGATTAGAATCTTGACATGAGCCAACAATGTGAGTTTTCAGTCTAGAAGGCCAACCATATCCTGGGCTGCATCAAAAGAGCATGGCCAGCAGATTAAGGGAAGTGATTCTACCGCTCTACTCCTCTCTCATGAAACCCCACCTGTAGTACCGTGTCCAGTTCTAGAGCCCCCAGCATAGGAAGGACGTGGAACATTTGTAACAAGTCCAGAGGAGGGCCACAAAGGTGATTAGAGAGCTGGAGCACCTCTCCTATGAAGATAGCCTGAGATTGTTGGGGCTGTTCAGCCTGAAGAAGGTTCCAAGGTGATCTTAAACTGGCCTGCCAGAACCTGAAGGGGGGCTATAAGAAAGCTGGGGAGTTTTTAGAAGGGTGTGTAGTGATAGGACGAAGGAATGGTTTTAAGTTGGGAGTAGATTTAGATTGGACGTTAAGTTCTTCATTGTGAGGTTGGTGAGGCCCTGGCACAGGCTGCCCAGAGAAGCTGTGGCTGCTCCCTCCCTGGAGGTGTTCAAGGCCAGATGGGATGAGGCCTTGAGCAGCCTGGTCTGATGAGAAGTGTCCCTGCCCATGGCAGGGGGTTGGAATTGAATTCTTTAAGGTTCCTTCCAGATTGAACCATTCTGTGATTCTATCAAGAAACTTTCTTTTTAACTACAGTGAGACAATTTAACACCAGACAAGAAGGCACATCTATATATGTTTGTAGCAGAACAGTAAGCTATAGAGATGTGCGCATCCAGACCTAGACATCGAAATACTTCATACCCTAACTACTCTGCATGCCCCTCTGTGGCCATTACAAATGCCTCACACTCATGTCACAGCTTGTGTTTTTAGACACAAAAGGGCAGAGGCAACTAAAATTTATGTCTGTACTGCTAAGGACCAGAGGAATCAGAATATTCTCAGCTTCCCAGACCAGTTAAATATAACTCATACTGTTATGGACAGTAGTTCAGTAGTAGGCCAGACTACTCAGAAAAAAGGTCAGCCTACTGTAGAACAAACAAATGAAAGCAAAAAAATCAGCAATCAACAGCTTTGCTAATGCAGGACAGGAAAGCAGTCCTGAGTCACACAAACAAGCATTTTACTTTTGGAACATCACTGCTGCCCGTTTGTAAATTGCACCTGGATTATTCCTTTGTAAAAAAAGCACATGAACTGGCTAACACTTAATGCAATATTCCTTTCCATACTGAGGATAGAAGGTAGACAGACATCTTTCTTATCTAAAGCTATTGATTGCTGCTGGTTTCTAAGTTTGGGACACAACCTTCTTTCATCTGAAGAACTGAAATTATACAAAATAAGGAAACTTCAACATATATTTACCATAAACAGGCAGAATGGGCTATAAACTGTTCTGTACCTACGGACCCTTCACTACACGGTGGCGGAAACAGAATCACCAGAAGTCATAGTTGCAGAGCAGCAAGATGGGTATGGTTTCCCTGTTTTAAACATACAGCTTCTTTCTGCAAAGCAAAAAGATGCTATTGGAATTTCTGCAGATGAATCACCATTACAGGAACAACATCTTAACATTTCTTGTTTCTTCATGGGTTTTATACACATGGGCTAATAAACACTTTCAGCTTACATTTAGAACAAGCTGAAATGACAAAAGGAAAAAAGTGCCCAGTTTAGAAGTAGGTATATTTCATTTAGAATTTCATACACTTTGTGTAATGCCAGAAGAATGTCCACTGCAAAGGCAGACAAAGATTAAACCACTGTGACATTATCAGAGATGTCATGTGAACTTTGACACCCTGGACCAGACAACATTTAAGCAGTTTCAGTGCCACCTCCTGTGCAGCCTTACTCCTAATTCATTTTCTTCAAGACGTCCTCAGTTAATCCCATGCCTCTTATTAGCACCAAGCATCACCAGTAAGGCATACTGTTCACTGCTTAGACACATCTGTGCCCACCAAAAACCGATGACATTCATTCTGCTCATTCCCCTTAAACAGCTTCCTGCGGGGAGGGCGGGAGCAGGCTGCCGCTGGCCAGGCACTGTATGCAGCAGCACCTCAGGCAGCTGTGCTATCCCCTACATGGGAGACCAACACAAGGTAATACCTTTCCAGGGTAGAAGCATAGACTAGAGTGCTCTGCTGGCCCACCGTTGATTATTAATGTCAAACTGAAAGTACTGTTGCTGTTTTACTGCTTACATAATAATATGTAAGTTACACAATAGAGAGTGCTGTGCTGGGAGGGGGTGGGGCGGCGGAGCGGTGAAGAATGGAGCAGCAACTCTTTTCCCATTACCACAGCCTTTGGTTAAAAAAAAAAAAAAAGTCACTGAAAGAATAGCAGACACAACATCTGTTCAATCTTGTCATCTTGTCCTCCCCTCCAATCCCTATTTTTGGTGATGTGCTCACTTTAAAGTAACCTCTACTCCTGGATGTGCAATCTAAAAAGTGACTACAGTAATTTCTAGATGCATTATAATACTGCACTATTCATTTGAATGAATGACTAGGTCAGACATATCTTTAACAATGGTTTTATTTGATTGATGGATTGTCCACCAACGAATCATCCATCAAGTGCGGACTTTTTGTTTCCACAAGAAAGAGAATATTGGAATTCTAAACCCTCTGAGGAAACTCAAACACGGGAGCCACTCAGCAATTCCACTTCAACCATGTTTCATATACTAACCTGTCCGTAAATTTCAGCTCATGCACAAAACCACAAGACTGGATACATTCAAAAGGTTAAAAAAAAAAAAAAACCACAAAACAACTCACAAAAAAACAATTGGGCAAAGCAAAGCTGTTTTTCTTAACGTGAACACCGATACAAACCCACTGTTCCTAATTAGAAAAGGTTGACTTTTATGGAATATTGTGACTTACATCTGCTTGACACAGACTCTTTCTCCAAGTAATGTTATGTCTATAAAAGGAAACAACACTGCTTATGTTGTAAAGAAGTTTCCAACAAAGAAAACTTTCATGCAAATAAATTAGAAAATTTTGATGCTGTTACTACACAACAGTTCCTACAGAAGAATGATAGTAAAGGACTGGCTCAATGCTTTTATCTCAGGTCGTTTGAATCACATTTCCCAAAATGCTAATAAAACTGACATGTTTGAACATACTGAAAAAGTCACAGTCCATCACTATACTGTCACATCAGTGTGTTTGACTTTTTTAGAAATGTATGGATTATACAATTACTGCCAGGCTCCATATTTTATATATAAAAGCTACAATCTGATTATATGTCCATGCTAAAATAATTTATGAAATAAGGTTGGAATGACTATGTTACTTCTATGATGAATGCAACTCTCTGTGAAGTCTAGGAGACTGCAGGAGAGACCAAACTGAAGCCTGTAATTGTCTTCATCTTTCATGAAGAGTTGTGACTTGGGGAAAATATAGATCCCAATAGCCAAAGCTTCAGCCTCACACAAACATCTCGATTACTCACTCATACAGGAATGTTCTTATATAGGAATGGAAAATTTATAGCCTTCACAGGCCACGCCTTTAAGTTATTAAGGTAAGAATCACAGCGAATTACATCCAATGTTTAAATTATACGTTAGTCTGTTATTGTTTTGCACCATCAGCAAATCACTCCTGCTACTACTACCCCTGCAGTTCTGGATTCCCATTATTTACTACTCCCTAGGTGTTAGTGTGCTTCATAAGATATAGATGAATACAAACACATGACAAACCCAAGGACCTGCAAGTCTGCACCAGAACAACTATACTAAATGGAAAAGCCAGAACAGATTAAAAAGAAATTAGAACTGTAACTAATCAAAGTCTGATATCACCAATAGCTACAGCACACACATCCAAAATGAAGTGGGTTCAGGTTTTTTTTCCTTTTCTTTCTCCGTAGCTAACATTACATTTAAGGTTAACGTTGCGTTTCACAGGCCACACTAATTATTAAAAGGAGCAACAGAAAACCTGTCATAAGTCATCAAATGAAGCAAGATGATAACGTGTCTCTCAAAGGCCACACAAAACTGTTAGTTTTGGTTTAGTGACCAAATGTCCACTGGCACTGGAAACGCAGACCTCTTTAAAAACGCGTTAAGAAACCGCTAGTTTAGTTCATGCGACCTTGACCTAGAGAGGCCGAAGCCACGCTGAGAACCGCACGACCACAGGAGGGCAGAAGGGCGACCGCGCCTCCGGACTGCTCCGCTCAGCGCCCCTGTGACGCCCGCCAAGGGCCGCCTGTGAAGCTCCCGCAGGCACACGCGTTACCACTCGCTCCCAGCCGCGCTCCTCCCTCCCGCTTACACTACACCGCTTAACATTTCGTGGAAGAAAGTACGGGAAGAGGTGGGGTTGCACCAGCCAAAGGATTTTCAGGGCAGAGCTTAAAACCCACGGCAAAACCCGCGTCCCCCCGCAAGCCGCAGCTCAACCCTGCTCCGGGCCGGGCCCACAGGATCCACACACCCCCC
>VXBZ01002998.1:548377-612505 GCA_013399135.1 Heliornis fulica
CAAAAAGCCCGAGGGGGGACGCTGGTCCGGCCGTCGGTCAACCGCGACCCCACGGCCCCGTGAGGGACCGAAGCGGCAGCCTGGGCCGCGCCACTGAGCTGGGGATGCGGAACGGCCGCGCCCCGGCCGGCCGCGCTTACCGCGTGGGGGAGTCATCCGCCTCCGCTTGTGATGATCTTGGTCACAAGTGGCGCGCCGTAGATTCGCCGTTTTGCGTCACACCCGCGCAGAGCGTAGGGCGTGGGGGGGAGGAGGGCGGGAAGGGAGGAGGTGGTCGAAGAGCTCCCCATTCACGTCACGCGGCGCCGGGGCGGGAGACTGTGAGGCGCTATTCGGGCGCCGGGCCCCGCGTGCCGCCGCGGGCGTGAGGGGCTGCGCCCAACGGCTGCCGCCATCTTCCTCTGCCGGGGCCCGGCGGTGGAGTCCTGGGCCGCATGTATCGCCTGCCGCTGCCCGTGCGCCCGGTTCCCTCGCCGGGAAGGGCCCGGGAGACAGGCTCCGCGGCTGTGGGCGCAGGACGCAGCCCCGAGGGCGTGCCCGGGGTGGGCGCTGCCCTTCCTTGCGGAGGCCGAAGCACCGGGTAGAACAAGGCGGGCGGGGTGCGCTCGGACCCGCCCCGACAGTGGCGCCTGGCAAGGCTTCTCCCGCGGCAGCTCCTGGTGCTGCATCGGCTGCGGTGTTACGGGCTTGTGCGGTGCCGGGCAGTGGAGGCGGGCAGGGCGGTGGGAATTGGCGCTGCTCCGTGGGACGAGGTGTTTTGCACGGGGAGAAGGGATGGTGCATGGAAGCCGTTCGCTGAGGTCATCGTTTGAAGGCGGCACAAACTTCCATGGCTTCCTTAAGCATTTTTATAGGATTCAGTTCAGAAAGGAAACGGCCATTCTAAACCTTCTCCTCTATTGTAACATCATGAAGAAACCATAACACTGGAACACTTGGTGTTCTTTCCCAAGCTAAGTCAAATGACTAGTCGGGTATCAACGTTAAACAAGCATGATCTAAAGAGTGTTTTGACAGTGGAGGAATGCAGTTGCTCACGGTTTTGAAAATGCAATTTAACCATTTATCTTCTTAATGCATGACCATTTTTTTAGTAGAGGGAGTATCTTAGCTAAACAGAATGTGTTGTGGGGGGTTTTCAAGGGGAGAGAGCATGGCGTTGTGAATATGCTTGGTGTTCACTGAGGTTTTGTACATTGTATAAAAGGCACGTTCAGGCTTACTAATTAGGCCTAACAATTTACTGTTTCGTTTAGCCAATTAGTCATGGCCTAATCTGTTAGCCTTATGACACAGCACTGCAGGTTGTGGAGTGGGTTGTAAAGACTAGAAGTGGCTTGAGTGTGAGCAGATGCTACAGCCTGAGCTGGTCATCGAATGAAAATAACCCGTTTGAATGACCAGAGCCTTGGGAAAGCCTGAAATGAATGAAAAAATGTTTAAAATCTTTATCAGTAGGTAATGTATTACATGGAACATAGGTAGCAGAAGACTATATTTTAACTGTTCTCTGCATAATAACATCTACTTAATTTGTAGTAAAGAAGTCTTTAGATGCATATATATATTTACTTGTTTGAGGACACCAGAGGATATCAGATATCAGTAGGATATGGAGAGACTGTGAGTTTTGTAAATTGAACTATTTGTAACAAAAAATTGAGGCGACTTTTTTTAGGAATATCCTGAAGAGGGAGCCATTGATATGGTAGAAGCAACAATTAAGACAAAATTGCTGTTAACAAAATAAAATTGTCTATGTAATAAAGCTTAAAACTACAAAAACAGTTTTTATTAAATGCTTACAAACATACCAACATTTAATGTTCTGTTTTAGGTATGGACATAATTTTAAAGTGATGCTCAAAATTTAAAAGCCTGTTTAGGGTTTTTTTCTGAAATATTTATACATTAACATATATTAAAATGCAGAGTGAATAAATAAGTTACTGATTAATTAGTAAAACAATTCGTTAATAGATTAAAAATGGATCATGAACATAGAAATTATTTTCTAATAGATTATGCTGTTAGAAATTATTAGATACTAGCGATATTTCTTCTGCACCAAAATAGTGATTTCACTAGAGACGCTTGTTTAAACAGCAGTACCAGCACTTCGGTTTGCTCATGTGCAGGAAACACACAGCTTTGTGATAACTGCCAAAAATCAGTCATTTACCAGGATAAAGGCAGTCAGTAATCATGTGCCAACTCTGATTTATGGGTTTCCTTGCACATCAAGTTTGTTTAGAAAAATAACCCCCTGACCTGGCAGTGGTCATGTAGGTAGTGTCTCTGACAAAGGACATCACAGAGGGTCTATAGGATAGTCAAGGAGTTGACAGTACTGTCCCTGTAAGAGTTTTGTAACTGCCATTACTTTTTTCCCAGAATACAAAAGAAAATCTGCATATATCTTTATTCTAGCAATATAATTACACCCATAAGAAAACATGAAACAGAATAATCAGCACGTAAACACCAGGAACCTTTTTTAATGTCAATTACTAATGCATATATATACACATATACCTTCCCTTTATGGCTTTCCCATAGAAAAGACAGTTAAGCTTTGAAACCCCTTATCAAGGGGTGGCTTTTCTTTCAATTGAAAGGTGGGACTAATTTTCCTTTTATGAGTGCTGTTTTTGGGGTTGGGGGTTTTAGTGCAGCGTGTGAATGATTGGATGAATCTCACTGTTTTGGTGATAGAACAAAAAGGCCCCAATGTTGCCTTCTAGTTCTCTTAAGCCTACACTGATGAGATAGGGGTACGCGTTCTTCAGTAATCGAACTGGAAGACGTGCTGGTCTGTACTGCCGTGTCGCACAGAAAAGAATTCCCGGGCCTTGAAAGACACAACAGCAATGACTGCTGGAAGCATCAAGGTTTGTGATGTGGGCAGCGAAACACAAACCCTCCAGTTTGACTGCTCGGCCACTGCATGCTGATCAAAGTGATGCAGTTTCCATGGTTGTGTGATGCCACTCCCTCACCCCTGGAGCACACTAATGTGATTCATGGGTCAGCTGCGTCTGGGTGCTGCCTCAGCAGAAAGGCAGCCCCGGGAATAATACGGCTGGCTTTCTGGAGAGCTCGGCAGAGCCATGACTAGGCCAGCAACCACCAGTATCATGCTTTAGCTGAAGCTGACTAAGGCAGGACTGCATCAGCTTTGACAGAAGTCTTCCAGAAACCTCCGTGATGGGGCTACCCCACGGACAGTGGGCTGGGAACCAGGTTGGCGTTTTAAGTCCCCACTGCCCCTCATGAGCCTGGCAGGCTGCACACCTCTGCTAGCCCTGCTCCTTAGCATCACAGCACTGCTAGCTCTGCAAACCAGGGGACTTACAGACATGTCGGCCTGAGTGCAATGTTGTGGTGTGATATGCCATCAAGGTTACGCTGCCTTTGGCGCCTGCGCTTGCTCACCAGTTACCCTGTGTGTGCCCAAACCCACTGTGCCAAGTAACTTGTTTAAAGTATGCATAGTCAGCTATTGCCACATGAAAAACGGTTCACGCACTAAGTACCTTTTGTTAAACTCAGCTCTGTTTTCATCTAGAAAACATTATGCAAATAAGTAAAAATGTAGTTTCCCAACTTTTCCTGTTACTATAACTGCACTATGTTTGAGAAAAATGAGAACAAATGCACACAGGCTTCAATGAATGGCTGAAAGGAGTCTGAATTTCTTACATCAGAAAAATCTAGAAAAAGGAAACTTCAAGCAGCTTCAAGGGGGTTTTCCTATGAAAAATGCTGTTTATAGTATGTTAAGGTTGCGTGTAGAAGTTAAATTAATTTGAAAAGAAGGAATATTGAAATTCTCTCCACCCACTCTCATCCTAAGGCTGAGTCACAAATTCTAACAAAATTGTGTAGCGGATCCTCTGGTGTGGCCAACAAGAAGCATTATCAGGGCCTGCTCTTCACAGCCATGTTATAGGTTTCCATTTTCTTGAAGAAATGAAACAACTGCACTTGTTCCCCCTTGGTTCTAGATGCAAGGAACCACATGTGCCCTGGGAGAATTGAAACTGATTTTCTACAGGCTTAATATTTATCCTTTTCTGCTTTTATGTTTAGATAACTGAAAACATAATTTTAGGAAAGACAGTATTTATATGGACTTTTCAAGCCCTTTTTTTTCTAGAAAAATTATGATCTGAGGTTACTAAGCTTGGACTGACAGTTTAAGCAGTTACCACTAGAGTGCGTTTGTCAGGGCTGATCGTACAAAAGGACACATAACCGATGCCCAAAGCCCGTGACACGTAAACTTGGGAGCTGTGGATATCCACCTGTGCACTGAGAGGCATCTTCACAGAGGCAATTGAGTTACAGAACCACAGACAGGTTCAGAGTATAAGGGACCTCAAAGATCACAGAATCTACCCCCCACCCCGCCCTGGGCAGGGACGCTTCTCACTAAACCAGGTTGCCCAAAGCCCCATCCAGCCTGGCCTTGAACACTGCCAGGGAGGGGGCAGCCACAGCTTCTCTGGGCAGCCTGTGCCAGGGCCTCACCACCCTCACAGGGAAGACTTTTTTTTCCCAGTATCTAAGCTAAATACACCCTCTTTTAGCTTACAGACATTGCCCCTTGTCCTATCACTCCATGCCCTTGTAACCAGCCCCTCTCCAGCTTTCCTGTAGGACCCTTCAGGCACTGAAGGTCTGCCATAGGGTCTTCCCAGAGCCATCTCTCCTCCAGGCTGAACAAGACCAATTGTATATAAGTAAAACCAAATTGTTTTAAATGCACAGCACAAATCATGCAGACAAGTGACATCACATGTTTCTGTGGGTATGGCTTTCCAGATTAAAAACGTCAATAAAAGTGCACCAACAAATAAAATCATTTTTCCCTTGCTCCTGAATACAGAGGTAACTAGATGATACTGCTGGGTTTGACACCCATGGGATCTACCTTGGAAGTCCTCAGGCTGTTTGACTCAGAACTCCATTTTAAAAAGAAACACCACCTAGAGAGAGCTGCAAGTGAAGAGTCATTTATTTTTCCTGGGCCCATACTCTTCAGTGCACAAGTTACAGTGCCAACTTGGCAAAGGCACCCCAGGTTCTCATTGCTAGCGTGCTCACCAATAACAAGCTAGCACAACATCTCTTCATCATGGTTTTGTTTGGTTTTGGTTTTTTTTCTAATGTATTCCCTGTATGAACGGAATGTATTTCATTCCACTGCTTTTCAATAAAAAGTGGACTATATAACTACCTTTCAGTATCCAGCACGGAAAGAGTGAGCTTGGGAGAGGTTGTATTTGCCAGATCCTATCAGCCCCTTCCACTGTAATTAAATGAAACTGTATCATTTGCAGCAGTCACTGGAGTGTCAGGTCTGTTGCCAAATAGGTGATGTTACCACTGCTTACAGTATTTGCTGTCTTGTCAGGAAGGCAGTGATGCAAGTAGCCAGGTAAAGCAGTCCTAACTCTCAGATTTCTAAGTATAAAGTATAAAATGTGATACATACTCACATGAAATTCATATGAGTGCTCTGCCACTGCTTGTTTCTCCATGCCAGAATGCTGCATGTCAGGAGTGTGTCTTGTAGAATATTCTCCGGTTTCTATTACAGAGATTACAGTTTCAATTCTAAGTTCAGGGAAACAAACAAATAAGCAAAAACCCTAAAACCAAACCAAAACAAAACAAAACCGAAACCACCACAAACAACAACAAATAAATCTCCAGCTCCACAAATAGACATCTCTGGTGTGAGCTTTGAATTAGTCTTACAGATGTTAAAAAAAAAAAATATAACCACATCTAAAGGATGAGGAACGTGCAATTGGCTGGCACTTCATGTTATTTCATGGCAAGATATCACTGAAATGATTTTGAGACCGGTAACAACATCACTGTTATTCACACATACGTACACAATGTCTGGTTTCTTTTAAGTATGGCTATATACAAGTCTGTCTGGAGGCTGACAATGCCAAACCTCTAAGGATTAGTTTTTATTGTACTGTGTTTTGGTTTTGGTTTTGGGTTTTTTTTTAATGAAAAGGTAATTCATTGCAGTAAAATGAAAGCGATTCATTTATTACCCTGTATTATCTGTTATGTGTAAAGATGTCCAGCTTGTCAGTATTTACAGCTCTGCCACTGTATAAATCTCTCACAAACCCAAAAAGTGAGTTTGTGAGAGACAAATATCTCATATATAAACATCGAATCTGGTATATTATGCATCAATACATTAAGACTTAATGTGGTATCAGATCAGAAGAGAACTCGCAAAGACAGTCACACAACATGAAATGCAGATTTAATCCTTATCATCTTCACTAAGCATCTTGCCCACCTAAAGGGTGAGTGTCAGGAGGATGGATCCAGGCTCTTCTCAGTGATGGCCAGTGATAGAACAAGGGGAAATGGTTCTGAACTGGAACATAGAAACTTCCACCTTAATATAAGGAGGAACTTTTTCGCTGTGAGGGTGACAGGCTGCCCAGAGAGGTTGTGGAGTCTCCTTCTTTGGAGACATTCAAGACCAATCTGGATGTGTTCCTAAGTGATCTACTCTAGATGATCCTGCTTGGGCAGGGGGGGTGGACTTAGTGATCTCCCGAGGTATCTTCCAGATCCTGATAGTCTGTGATTCTGTGATTCACCTGGCACATGCATCCAATCAGAGCTAACTCCACTGAAAGAACATGTGTCCACTGTCAGCTTTACGGGAACCATTTTCTAGATGCACACTGAAGTTCTCAACAGGTAAGGAACATGGACATTTTACTTGGCTGTCAGAAGTACCTTTAGCAATGTGTCCTTCAAAGGTTAAGCAATGTTTTGTCAGAGTCTTTTTCCCTTACTAAGGATAAGATTTCTTATCAAAGAGCATCCAAATTCAATGCCTAATTATGTTTTTGCAATACATCTATTTAACTTCAGTCCACAAAGAAACACAGCTGTCGTTCCTGACTTGAAGAGTAAGCGAACAGCAAGTTTCATACAGAGAACATGGAAAATATGTATATCAAAACACAATCATGCTTTCAGAGAGTATTTGCAATTTTTAAAACTCAGTGAGAGTAGGTAAAGTAACCAGGAGCCACTTCCGTTGTCCTCTCAAACAACTCATTCTGGGTGGGTTGCAGAATCAGCTGAAATACTGCAAGAGCTGCTGATTCTCAGGATGAAGTTGGTGTGGTGTTGACAGTGATTGTTCGTACTTAATTTCTGGAGAAGACTCAGATCCCCAAGTGATAGCCAGGAATGGAAGTGGGAAAATGAGTTTATAGCCCTAGGCCAACAAGTGGCTAAAACTTTTAACCTTACCAGTTCCCAGGTATGTGGTAGACCCTTCAGTTTAGATAGTTGGGCCTTTACTAGTATTGGGATATCATGCCCTGTATTATTCCTTGCTTCATACAACTGATTCAAGATGTTGTAACTAATATGCAGTTCATAGCATCTACTTCACCTGATGGTATTATACATGGGTGTGTGCTGAATCCTTAATTGCCAAATTTATATAAAATGATAAGAGCTCTTTTCTAACCTTTTTGGAACAAACTATCTTTCCCCAAAACCACCATGGGTCCTAAGGCAAGCCTTGAGCCATGGGGTGGTATAAGAGACTGACTGTGGAAGATTTGTCTCAAAGATCACCTACAGCTATGGGCTCGGACTTGCAAAAACATCCTGCCCACTAGATCATGCAGCAATTGGCGAGCAGCTTCGTGAAGAACAGGACCAGAGCCATGTGGAGACCTACAAGCAAAGGCCTATCCCTCATTAGAGGAAAGTGGTGTGGTGTCAACACTTCATTGCGTGCTGTGACCCTAAACAAGAGATAAAACTACTCACTGAAAAAAGAGACTGTGATTGCCCACTGCCAGAATATGAGAAACCTGGACTCCTGGGATGCTTTAGATCCATGATGGTGACTCTTCTCATGACTCCATCCTGACTGCTTGTTTAATTCCTTCCTACCCTATCACTGCTATTTTCCCTACTTTTTATTATAAATTCTGTTTGGAGTGAACAGCATTTTACCTTGTTTGTGTCTTAATCCCACCCTTGGGATCACATTGAGAACCTCTCCAACATTGGCTTGGGACAATTGGTATTTTAATTTTGCATGTTACTTTCAGCTAGCAGTCTTCAGCAGGAGCAAGGTGATGGTGGCTTGTGTCTGACACCAGCTCCTGTGGCACTGGTAAGGGCACAGGCCCACAACTTTCCCCAGCCAATGAAGCAAAAACCAGAAGATAAACACTAGCTAATCTTGTCAAATCAGCATCAGCAACCAGCTATGTAAAAGACATGCAAGTTCTGTCTGAAGGACTACAATGTTAGCACACTGTGCATTGTGATACCTCAGGAGGAACAATTTATCTCTGAGAAGAAAGCGACAAAGGAGGAGTGATGAAGAACAGGAGGATGACTCAAGACTGCAGAACCAGGTCTCCAGGTTCATTAGCAAGATAAAAGCTAAAGTTAAAGGACATGTAATGAAGAGGAGTGGGTGAAGTAAAGGACCATCAAATATCTTTGAAACCCACCAAGAGACCATAATGCACATGCAGGAGTGGGTGATAATGAGTTCTCATAATGGAGAAAATTAACCATTTCTTGGAAACCCTATGAATATGCATATATATCTTGCATATAACCTGTGTAACTAACCCTTTGCAGTGCTCACATTAGGAGAAGCAACCCCTTCTGCATCCAGCACTGCAATAAAGAATACCTGCTTAATAGTCACCAAGACTACTAAGTCTTGATTTCAGCTTTTCATGGCATCACCAAACATGGACTATGGACATCCTTAACTAGCAATGCATTTGATAACTTTTTGTCAAACAAGCTAAATACCCATTTCTGGGAGGAATGACTGGTCAGGCTTTTTGTGAGTAATAGTACTGAAAAGGAAAAACATAACTATGTGAGTAGGACTAAACTTCCATTTTCATGGGCTAAGCAGATGGTGACCTGTCAGAGTTCTTAGTCTCAGAAGGATGCTCATCTCTATGCCTTCAGCTCCTATTGACAACATCTTATTGTTTTACTCATTCTCCATGATTTTAGCTGACTGACACATTTTTTTAGTCTAGTCTTTTGAGACATTGCTGAAGGATTTAAAACACTGTTTATCTAATATAACCCCTCCCCCCCAACTTTCCCACTGAAGCCACTAAATGGGAATAACTCCTTCTTTTACATTAATAATCAGTAGGAAAATATGATCCCACCCTTGAGCATTTGTTTCCCTGCAACATGGGTGTACAGCCTACAGATAGGAAGGCTTGGGGTGGCGTACCACATAGACAGATAGACCTTAATGTATAGGCACCCAGTACTATTAGAGGTGCTCTGAGGTGCCATGTTTTTCCATCTGCCATTGCCCTGACAGTGTTCACTCCACAGGGTTGAGTTGCATCTAACATCCCTGTGGCATGTTTGTCAGGTAACATAGGACATCCCCAGCAGCATTAGGTATCCAAGCCTTGATACCTGAATCAGGCTTTCAAAGGTAAAGATGCTGCTGTTGCACACCCCCACAAAGTTGTTTCCTTATTAACTGGGTAAGTTTAAGCATCCTTCTACATGTCTGTACAGAATATGATGTCAGACAAATTGTACTTAGGTTTCACTGTGAAGACATGCCCTGAAGCACATACAAATTAGCAGTAAACCTTTATCACAGTTTAAAAACTAATCTAGAGTAAAATTTAACCAGTCCAGTTTACACTGAAACATCACCTTTTTTTTTTGTGTCTCTTTTGTAGTTTGAACTTACAGAACTATTAACAATGCTTATAGAGCAATATCTTTTCAGTATAGACTGATCTGCCCAGAGTCCTGTGTGTGCTCTTCCCCACAGCATTCCTTACCATGCTAGTTCCTAAATTCTTTAAACAAGCGAAGGGAGCTGGGAGACTGGGAGGACCTGTTCTGCAAGCTGATGACATGTAAGCTGGAGTCTTCTGATCTTGGAGGCTTGGTCCTTCACTTGGAGTCCTCTCTCTTGACACAGGCACCAAAAGTTACACAGTCTGCAGAGCCAAGACAAGTAAGAGAGCTTGGACTGGGTCTCCCATTTCCCTGTGGATGCCACCAGCAGCCAGCATCCTTGCTCAGAGCTTACACCTGAGCTGTGAGAGGCTTACAGCCATGGGGAAATCTGAACACAAGTATTTATTTTAAACTTGTGTATCTTAGATTATTACTGTTCCCAGACCTCTTAAAAGGCCAGCTGCCCTTGTGTTGCCCGATACACGAAACACAAACCAACAGAGGTAGTTTATGTGGTGCTTTATTCGGGGCCCCGGGAACCTGGGGACTAGCGTCCAAAGCCAGATTCTGAAGACCCTCAATTTTGGTTCATCTTTTATAATCTTTTTACAAATACCTTACATTCTTTGGTTACAGATTAGATCAACTTGCAACACTTGTGTCTAGCTCCCAAGAATTTCAGGGGAGCTACTAAAAATAAGCAGCTTCTCCATTTTTTAAGTTCAGCCAAGGCTTGTAACCCTGATAAGTTTCCACATCACCTGGTCAGACACATTATCTGTGGTACAGTATTCCCTTCTAGAGACACCATGTCCACACCTTATAATCACCTTTATTCTTGCAGGTTTTTGCAGGAGAGGAGGCAGTAGAGATGGGAACAACACCAACAGTTATCTGTCACTTGTTTTGAACAGTAGGGATAACACTACTAAGTTTTTCTTTAAAATCTGGTTCAGTGGCTCTGATTGTGCATGTAAAAATTACATGTTGTAATCCCAGAATCATAGAATTGTAGTGGTTGGAAGGGGCCTCCAGAGATCATCAAGTCCAACCCCTCTGTCAAAGCAGGTTGCCTAGAGCAGGTTGCACAGGTAGGCATCCAGACGGGTCTTGCGTATCTCCAGAGAAGGAGACTCCACAGCCCCCCTGGGCAGCCTGTTCCAGTGCTCTGTCACCCTCACCGCGAGGAAGTTCTTCCTCACAACGGTGCGGAACCTCCTGTGTTCCAACCTGTGACCACTGCCCCTTGTCCTGTCCCCACAGGCCACTGAAAAGAGGTTGGCCATCTCCCTTTGTCTCCCACACTTCAAATATTGTTAAACATTGAAGGGATCCCCTCTCAGTCTTCTCTTCTCAAGGCTGAACACCCCCAGCTCACTCAGCCTTTCCTCATAGAGGAGATGCTCCAGGCCCTTAATCATCTTTGTGGCCTCCGCTGGACGCTCTCCAGGAGATCCCTGTCTGTTTTGTACCTGGGATCCCAAAAGTGGACACAGTGCTCCAGGTGAGGCCTGACTGGAGCAGAGTAGAGGGGTAGGATCACCTCCTTTGACCTGCTGACTGCGCTCCTCTTAATGCACCCCAGGATCGCATTGGCCTTCTTGGCCATTTTTCCTTCCCAGGTGCCAGACCCTACACTTGCTTTTATTGAACCTCACCTGGTTCCGCACTGCCCAGCTCTCCAGCCTGGCCACGTCTCACTGAATGGCAGCCCAGCATTCCTGCGTGTCCGCCACTCCTCCCAGCTGTGTATCATCAGATACTAGCTGAGTGTGGGCACTATTCCCTCATCAAGGTTATCAATGAAGATGTTAAACAACCCTGGACCCAACACTGACTCCTGGGAACAGTGCTAGTCGCAGGTCTCCAGCCAGACTCTGATCCACTGTTCACCTCCCTCTGGGCCTGGCCCATCAGTCAGTTCTCGACCCACCTCACTGGCCACACATTTATCCCAGACTTTCTCAGCTTTGTTATCAGGATGTCGTGGGAGACAGTATCAAAAGCCTTGCTGAAGTCAAGGTAGATAACAACCACTGCTCTACCTCCATCTACCCAGAAACCGATGACATCGTAGAAGGCTACAAGGTTGATTGAGTACGATTTCCCCTTAGTGAATCCATACTGACTACTCTTCATAATCTTATTCTCTTCCAATTGCTTGGAGATGGCATCCAGAAAAATCTGTTGAAATTGAATTTTGAAATAAAAAAAGATATGAATGATGTAATTTGTTCTCATTGTTTTGCTTAAACAGCAAACAGAATGCTTTACATTCAAAATGCATAATTTTCTTTTAATTATCAATGTAAACTCATGCTTTAAACATATAAAGGTGGAAGAGTGTCCTGCTGCTGACAGACTTTGGCCAGTACACGGTTACAAAAAAATTTTTCTGTTGTACGTAAAGAAAGTGTCATCAAGTAATTGTATTATGTAGTGATTCTTAAAATTGTGCTCCCAGTACAATAAGAGAAGATTTTGATTAAATGGGGTAGTGAGCAGAATGCAGCGATGGAAATAGATGTTTGTTTACGTTTGCAGTTCTATTGACCTCAGCGATTATTCCCAATGAACAATTGCCAGATTGTTCATTGGCAAATCTTTGCATCAAATTCAGCAAGCTAATTGTATTGCATTTCAGATGAAGGACAGCAAAGAGATTAACATGAGTGGACCTGTCTTCAAATAATTAAATAGTGAAATTTTGTTTATATTTCAGAGGAAATGAGTCTGTAGCAAATTGCTCATATTCAGAAACTGAAAGATGAACTAAGTGGCATGAACATGGGCACGCTAAAAAACTGGAATAAAGTCGTTTTAATATATGTCAAAATTCCCATTGCTCTGGGATTAAATCTAAAATGTGACATTCTCCACTCAGCCAGATGAGTTACCCCTAACCCTATTTTACAGCATTAGCAATAAGATCACTTGATTGACCAGATCACAAATGCATACCATTTAGTTGCATGCCAAGGAATAGCACGGCATTTATATTTTCTCCATCAACTGAGACTCATCTCCAGAGGTTCCTCCCAATCCCCACCATTCTGTGAATCTCTGAATGTTATTTACATGCTTTTTCAGATCAGGAAGTTAGAAAGCGTAAGACTAAAGGATACTGTGCTGAGACTGGTGTTATTATCATCTTCGTCAGTGACATTGACAGTGAGGTCGAGAACATCCTCAGCAGGGTTGCAGAAGACACCAAACTGAATGGTGCAGTTGACATGCCAGAGGTACAGGATGTCATCCAAAGAGACCTAGACAAGCTGGAGAAGTGCGCCCATGAGAACCTCATGAAGTTCAACAAGGCCATGTGCAAGGCTGGGAGATAATGAGATAGAGAGCATCTCTGTAGAGAAGAACTTAGGGGAGCTGGTGGATCAGAAGCTCAACATGAGCCAATGATGTGTACTCACAGCCCAGAAAGCCAACTGTATCCCAGGCTGCATCAAAAGGAGTGTGGTCAGCAGATTAAGTGATTCTCCCCCTCTACTCTCTCATGAAACCCCACCTTAGTACTGTGTCCAGTTCTAGAGTCCCCAGCATAGGAAGGAAGTGGAACATTTGTAACAAGCCCAAAGGAGGGCCATGAATGTGATTAGAGGGCTGGAGGAGCATCTCTCCTATGCCTGAGAGAGTTGGGGCTGTCTAGCCTGGAGAAAGAAGGCTCCGGGGAGAACTTATTGCAGCCTTCCAGTACCTGAAGGGGCCTACAGGAAAGCTAGGGAGGGAGTTTTTAGAAGGGCATGTAGTGATAGGAGAAGGGGAAATGGTTTTAAATTGGGAGTAAATTTAGATTGGATATTAGGAAGAAATTCTTCACTGTGAGGGTGTTGAGGCCCTGGAACAGGTTGGCCAGAACAGCTGTGGCTGACCCCTCCTTGGAGGTTTGGACAGGGCCTTGGGCAGCCTGGTTTAGTGGAGGGTGTCCCTGCCCATGGCAGGGGGTTGGAACTTGATGATCTTTAAGGTCTTTTCCAGCCCAAACCACTCTGTGAAAACATGTCCTTGGCTGTTTTTTCTTGTGAAAGCTTATCAGTTCTTGGTCTCCATGCTGGATGTTTCACATTAGTAGTGATGTAGCTTTGCTATCTCCAGGAAAAAAGCTGCAAACACTTTGGTTCCTTCAATGTAGTTGTGTCTATGAAAAAGGAAAGAAAGAATGAAGCTCTGTCAGGCTGTTTTGTTGCTCAAACTAGTGGAGTTTGCAAGATTGTTAACCTGAAGGACCAACACACAGAAATTCTGGAAATTCCATAGTTGTCATTCCTCTGAAGTATTCACTGAAGAAACTTTTCCAAGTTTTATGTCCCCGAAGTACTACTGTCTGTAGCTACAAGTGTTGAGGCTATACTTAGGGACAACAAAAAATATTTAATATTATTGTAGGATTCTCCAGTTCCTTGAGCTTGACATGAAGCTCAGAAGCTGCACGAAAGTTCAGGCAACACAATGAATGGTGTCTTACCGTGGCTTCTCAAAGCATGAGCACAAGGGCTATGTTTAAGCTAATTTTGATAACATTACACTATTTTTGGTCCCTATAATACAGTATGAATGGATATAAAGTACATATATATGTGTATCTATATATATTTATATAAATACCTTTGTACCCATTCATACTAGAAACCATTAAAACCTTTACTTAACCATTAGTCTGAGAATATCTGACTGGAAGACTTTGAAATTGATGGAAAGGTGCCCGTCTAAATCAATGTCTGTCAGACAAACTTAACTGGCAGTGAAATTAAAATTGCCAGTACAATGTCTTTTAAGTGCCAAGTAAATCGTACATAAAAAGTATGTAGTGGTAGGCATTAAATTGGGAATATTTTTCTGCTTGGCACAGCAGCAAGTTTGCCAGAAACAATAGTTTGGGACTGTCCAGAACAGAGCAGAGGTTCCCATCTGGCAGTGCTTATGCATGAGTATCTGGGGACTTCAGTTCCCCTCCCTTCTCTTATAGCACAAACGGACACATAAAATAACCAAACTCATACCTGCTTATCTTCTCATTCTGGGAGTGTTCTCCATCATCAGCTGCTCCGATTGGAAACATCATCAAGCTTTTCTGTGCAATAGTCTGAAACATTATGGCAACAGGAATTGTTGAACCATCCCGAATAAAATCTGGATTCTCTCCAAAAACTGAAATACACAGAAAGAATGAAATAATGATTAATATGCTTTCTTCTGCTACCCTATATTTGAACAACTATTGAGCAGATAGTCAATATTCGGAGCTCCCGAGTAGAAGACAGGAGGTTCCATCTGAGCTTAAGGCAAAACTTTTCCACTGTGAGGGTGACAGCACTGGAACAGGCTGCTCAGAGAATGTCTTCTCTGAAGCATTCAAAACCAGACTGGACACATTCCTGTGTGATTTAATCTAGGTGATCCTGCTCAGGGAGGGAGGCTGGACTAGATGATCTTTTGAGGTCCTTTCCGACTCCTAACGTTCTGTGATTCTGTGAGTGTGCAGCCAATTGATTTAATGAATCAGCTGCACTTTTCAAACCTCTGGTTTCATGACAGTACACAAAAAATACCCCTAAACGAGGTCTTTTTGCTACTCCTATTAAATAATCCAAATTCAGCAAGCTGTAGAAGAAGGTGGCTAAGTTGTTCTATCAAAATCAATGAGATTTGTAGGGGTAAGTGACTGTAGCACAGAGCTGGGAAATGCTTTTTCCTCTATGGATGAGCAAACTTCCCTTCCACTCTCGCAGACACATTCAGAAGTGAAAAAAAGAAGAAACATACCTGTTTTTATTGCCCTTCTTGCCGCTTCATATAATGGATTATTAACATCAGCGAGCCAGGGCTTTGCACTCAGAGGCATAGACACTTTGAGTTTGTTTGGACTGTTCCTCTTGGAAAATACACCCTCCAAGTGCTCCACCACCTGCAGGGAAAACTGCCTGCACTCAAACCATTCATCTTCTTGCTCTCAGGAACAGAGAAATGCTAGAAATGTTCTGTTTACTGCTTTTAGTTACTCACAAACTAAGTTTGTGACGTGCTAAGGAGGACTTAGTTTATAGATAGCAGAGGACAAAGAAAAGGTTTGCCTCTTACCTGCTGCTTGACAATTGAAAGGTCCATGTGAGGGACCTGACGGATTGAGAATTTTCCAATGACTTTTGCCGGAATGACGGTTTTAATTCCCGGTTCATGAAAAGCTCCTTCAATCCCATGAATAGAGAGAGAAGGATAACGCCACAGGTGCAGAAGTATTTCTTCCTTCAAGAAATGACATTGAAAACACAAGGGATGATGCTGGAAGCAGTTACAATTTCTATCATTAACATGAAGAAACAATTTTTTTTTTCCATCTTAACATTTGTATTTGGAGACCTCTATCTTAAAAACATTTTATTTGTAATTTAAACCCATGCTAATATATTTTCATTTTTTAAAAGATACTGTTTTTTCAAGTCAATATTTGTTACCTCTAGAAATATTTGGATGAGAACATCTTTTCATGCATAAGAAGAAAATCAGAGCATTATCAAAAAATATCTTGGAATATCTTATTTTAGAGCAAAATAAAATCAGAACAACTTCTGATCTGACCATCTGTTAATCTCAGAAATTCTCATGGAAGAAACCTGTGACTAGTTTATCCAGACCAGTTTATCCAGACCTCCCTGTTGATACCAGGGAAAAAATGTAACTAATGAGCAGTTAAATAACACAGGAGGTAAGGTAATAATGTTTGGTAACCAAGTTGATCTGTTTTTCTGGAAAATATAAGAAGGGAAAGGAAAGAAAAAAAAAAAAAGATAAAGCGTAAATACTAGAGGGCTTTTTTTCTAGTAGCTCTTTATAAATCAGTCTTCATGTCGAACCCCAGAGCATAGTTCCTTTCCTTCTACTACAGTTCTATGAGATTAGAGCTTTATGTACACATAAACTTTGCACGATTTCACCCTCACATAGGTAAAGCATCAAAACTTACATAGTGTAGTTACATTATATTTCTGTATTACCAATTATTACAGTCCATCTGAGGCTAATTCAGAAGCTTTTGCAATCAGCGCTCATACCAGTATAGCTACATTAGTGATAAATAAAAAAAAAAAAAGATTCTCTCCTTTCTCCCTGCTGCCACATTTGTGCAGAGAGGTCATTCTGAGCCAGCCATTACATGCTGGTTTTTAATTAGGGTTTAAGTTTAAAATGCTGGCACAGAGAGGCTTAGAGCATTGTGTGCTTTTTTGTTTGTTGTTGGTTTTTTGTTTGGTTGGTTGGTTGTGGGGTTTTTTGGTGTACCTAGCAGACATCAAAATCTGAATGAAACAAATAAAACACACCCCAAAACACATCTGCCTAAAGCTACCTTCCATTCTTCAGAGCCAAACATAACTTATTTCTTACTATGTAACCTGTATCCAGGGGTTTTGGTGTTGCTTTTGTTTTGCTGGTCAGATAAGGGGGAGAGGATCTGCAGTGCAAGAGAAGGGGAGCAGCTCTTAGTTTTGCATTATTTCTTCTCATTGATTATTCACATTTCAGATCACTTTCCCCAGATACAGTAGCTTGAATTTTCAGCAAATTAATTTACCTTTTAATGTTCTGTGCTCCTTTATTGCATTTTGAATTTGCCATTGGTTGAAAATTTCAGTTTGACTGTTTACATAAATGCTGTGAATAGGTGATTTAAATCCTTCCTGCTGACCATTTATATAGATTTCATGTTACCTTGGTGCCATAGAGGAATTTTTTCACACCACTGTTATTTTTATGCTCCTCTAGATCAAACTCAATCGATTCATACAATTTCTCCTCCTCCTCTGTCAGGGCAGCAACGCTGTCATAGATCCCAGGGATCTGAATACGACCAGTGGGATCCACAAGGCTGTCTGCAAAGTAACATAGAGGTATAAGCAAAAGTGGAACCTGCTTCTTCCACTTGGTCATCACAACACCTTTGCCCTTCCCCACCTATGTCTTCACCAAATGAGTAAACGTAACATATAAGAACATTTTGCATCTGTTAAGTTGTGGCGCTTAATTTGATGCATTTTCACAATTATTATGAAAATCATCGAGCTGCTGTTTGTGTTTTGTGTGGTGGGCCAGCTCAGCAGCTGAGATGAAAACATCATCCTACTGAGATAGAAATCAGCTTCAAAACATCAGGTTTTGCTAAATGTGTAGATAAGTATGTATTACAGTTGCCAGCAATCCTTAAACAGTCTTCACCAACGCATGACTGACAGCACAACAGGCACATGTCTGAGGTCCTGGCCTTACTGGGGACATTTCCTCCACCTCAGCTGCAGCTACTGTGGCTATGCTCTGATTTGGAAACCTGGGAATCTTGCTTCAGGTAGATTTGCCTTACTCAAGTCAATTAAACTTGGCACTGATCTTAATTAGACTGATGGCTAGGCCTTGTTCCCCAGTTATTCCTGAGCAATGATGCATGTTATTACCCAGCAGAGCTATCAGGTCTGTCATCGGTTCATGAATGATGCCTCCAAAAGTTCCAGAGTGAAGGTCCTTAGCACCACATTCAACCTGTACCAAAAACACCGGTTATATAGAAGTACTTGCTGTGAGTAACATTCCTCTATGAGTATTTGCTTTTCACAGTGACTGGTGACTTAAGGGTTGGGGTTTTTTTGTGTTTGTTTTGGGGATTTTTGTTGATGTTTTTCTTTTTCAAAAAGGCAGCCATAAATTAACAGAAGAAGAGTATGTGCTTCTATTTATAACATCGAAAAGATCACGTCAGGAACAGTCTCCTTCGATAAAGAAAGATTGGGCTCTCTTGTTAACCACTAGAGAGAGAAGTGCCACTGTGTGTAGCGCTTACCCACATTTGAGAGCGAGGATCCCCCTCTATGCCCCCTTTTGCTTCACTAAGATTAAACACATCGTAAGTGAAACACTTGTGTAGTACTGTTTCCAACCTCACAGAATAAATTACCCAAGTTCTATATCCTTTATATTTAGTGCAAAATCTTCAGAACAAAGGCAAGGAAGGACCTAACTTGTTTTGCATTAAGAAAATATATGTCCAACCTTAATTCCAGATTGCAACAAATAAGAATTTAAAGGTCTCTTGAATCATACAGCTTTAGCATAGAGGGATGCATTTAGTTTATTAAATGGGTTCCTTTTCCAGACACATTTTTATATTCAGGTTTATCATAAACTATTTTCCTGCAATGAACTTGTTTATTCTTCTCAAAACCTCATTACAGCCAACTGGTAGCAGGCAGAGATCATTTTTGATGCTTTAATAACATAATTTTTCTTAACCAAGACTTAGAAGAATGGAATCAAGGCTGTCACGGCTCTTTTGGTTAAAAACAAATTTCATTCTTTTGCAGACATAAAGGTTAATGCAGTTTTTTTTTTCTCTAGTTCTTTAATCTTCTCTCTGAATACCTTTTATGCTTCATCAGGAAGTTTCCGGATGAGAAATTTCTGCTCTTCATTTCACATTAGCTGACGTTGGCTGCTAAATACACTACACTGCACCATTACTTGCTTCTGCCAATGGTTACAAAAAATGTGTGCGTGACTTTTAAACCTGAATATCCAACTAAATCGAGTCACCTTTGGCAGATACACTGCACTAACAGGCAACTGATGCAGAAGGACAGTGCGGCACAATAAATGGTTTTGGAGGGAGAGAGTCAGGGGGTGTAGGGATGATGCTGCTGTAGAAGGGAGTCAATGAGGACGGGGGTTGGAGTAAAGATTGAAGTGTGGCAGGAGAGCAGTGTGATGTGAAAAGGGACCAAAGGGAGAGAGGTGAGTGGAGAAATGGTGATAGAAGAGAAATTTAATGAAAATAAGGCTAATTAAAATGAAATGAGGGGGGAAATATATACAGCCCAGAAAGGATATGGGAGAAAGCTCTGTATTTGCTCTCAGACTTTCTGTGCATGCAAATATAGATACAATTACAGGTACATCACTACTCTCTGGACAGTTCAAATGAACCTATGTCCTTTACCTCCACAGAGAAGCAGGCATTTCCCCGGCTCCCATAGGTGAGTGCAGGCTTCTTGTTGCTGAGCCAGAGGTTGTCCGAAATCACAATATAATCAACATCAGAAAAAAACCACTGGCTTTCTTCAAGTAACTCTTCTAGCCCCAAGGACCCTGCCTCTTCCATGCCTTCAATTACAAACTTGAAGTTTACTGGCATAGTCTAAATGATCATCAGAGAAGTCTGGGTAAGGAACAAGCATTTCCATAAATAAATCTTTACAATCAGATGCAGACTGGCTTGCAGTGCATGGAGTGTTGAGACAAAGGACATAGATATATAGCTTGCTTCAATAGAATGGGCAGTGATAAACAGATGCACATAGCTTCCTCAAAACACTATTTTCCTCCTGGTTTGTTTTGTTTTGTTCTGTTTTGTTTTTATTCTGTGATTCTGTGAATAAGCTAAATATTTTGTCCTTTTGTGTTTTCAGAAAGCTTGCTGGACTCACATTAAATGGGCATTCTCTCAGTGCCATTAAATATTCTATTGCTTTGGAAAGTTGCACTTTCACAGAAAATTTCCTGCCTCTCATTTTTCCACTGTTAGTGCCCATGCGGGAACGGCTGGCAGAGGTCCACCACTGCGGTTTTCCCAATGCATTATCTATTGCCAGAGTTGGTCACCCAGCGGTAAAAATGCTGCTGGTGATTCTACTCTAATTGTCCTTTTAGCACTCATGAATCCATTTGCCTCCTTGTTTCTAAGGATGCATTTCCAAGGATAATTAAGGGAACTTTTATTATTGAATGCTATGAGTTAGAAATGCTGACATGTCCCATAGGAGAAATAAATTTGAGCATGGTTTCCCATTCCAATTCATTTTCTCATTACAGGTTTTAAGATGCTTTCTCTTTTAATTCAATGCTCTGATTAAATGCAGGAACAAATGTGTAGGATTAAATGAACTTGTGTTACGGATGGGCTCACCGATGGTTCATCGAATTACTACAAAAAATTCAGAAACAGTTTATGAATATTTTTGATGGTCAGTGCTGTTTTCAAGGGAAAAGCTTCAACTTGCAAGGTTGGATTTTTTTTTTCCTTGCTTGTTAAAATACAAAAACAGCTATTAGTGATTTGAAAAACTGGAAGGAATCAGAAAGACAGACCCATAACCATATCCACTTACAACAGCTAATCTGTAGGCAAGTAACATCTGAATTTAACACTTAAGAGACACTGAGATCAATTCAGTACTATTGATGTGAGGAGAATGACAGCTTCCCAAAAGGTTGCAAAAGGACTTTAAAAGCCATGATATTATGGCACAAACCGAGCCTAAGTCTTAACAGAGGCACAAAACTGTTTCTCAACAATCTAACAAAATGTGTCGTGCAAATTCACCTTAAAGAATGTTTGCTAACCAAGTTATAAGCTTAGCATATATGCTGGTTTATTTTCGATTATTATTAAATTATTAAGTGAGGAGACTCATTTAAAGATACCTGTGTTGGTCACTGTAATAATTTAGGCAAAAAGTTTGATTCTTAGAGATATGCCAAGCTATAAGCAAATATGTTTGCACTTGGTTAATGCACCCATTCAGAGAAATTGCTTTGCTATATCCAACACATTGAAGCAATAGCCTGTTATGTATGAGTACTTTTTGATCCTTGTTCTCTTCATGCATACACATAAATTGAAGGTAACTTGTAGGCAGACAAAACCAAAGATCAACAGAATGTAATAGTAGAGATGAGTCTTAATGACCAATCTGTGATGTATGTCATTTTACCATTATAACAGTTCTCGAGAGAATGGAGTATCAAAGCTGTTTAATGTTTGTAATATATACTGAATGTTTCCTCCAGTGTGTTTTTCTCTGCAGGGCAATGACAGGAATATGATCTTTACATTGCATGTGGACTGTTAAAAAAAAATGAAATGCTCAAGGACAGATTCTTAGAGTGGAGTCAGTGTAGAAATAGTGTTTCAAAATGCATGGAGACATGTCTCTGTCCCAACAGGTATCTAACTCACAGGAAGATAAGTGCATCCTTCTAGCTAGTAGTAGTAGAATAATAATCTTAATAAATAAAAACAACAAACCCCAACAACCACTAATCTAAATAACCACCACCACCAGAATTCCTGACAGATACCTACTAATTTCAAGGCTCTAAATGTTTCCACTGCATTTATCCAAGCCAAGACAGGTCCTTTATTATCTGTTGCTCCACGTCCATAGAGGTTTCCTTAAAAAGAAGAGAGGAAAGGTTTTTAAGCAATCTTTGAAGCTTCTCTTGTCAATTCAATGCAACCATCAAATTTCTGTTGCCACAGAAGCTGTAGTGGTGTGTCAAGAGGAATTAGGATTTTATTGACCTTAAATAAGGTGATGGATGCTTCCCAGTGGACTGGTACAGGGTTTGGGGTTTTTTCCACCTTTTGTATACATCATATTGTAGTTTGTTAGATGCCAATTTCTGAGCTTCACTTTTGCTCTTAGGAGTTTTTTGTTCACACCAGAAATGCCAGGAGATTTTACACGCTGTGCAACCTCTGTGCACATCAGCCAGCACAGGTAACAAGCAGCAAAAACCTCGCTGATAAATACCACAGTAGAAGCATGAAGAATGCACTTTGATGTGTTCATCAAAGTGCATTCACCATTTAAGTGTTTGGGTGTACAGTTATGTACAGGGACAGATTTCAGTTTCACATACAGATAAATCTATGGAGTGGCACTATCAGATTCATCTCTGGCAGACCCCAGTGGAGGCAGAAGTTACCCCAATGAGAGTGCTTGGAACTGCTGGGCTGTAGGACAGGCCAGGAAATCAGGATCTCTGGGCTCTTGGTCTTACACACCACTGCTGACCCTCCAACCTTAATTTTGGTCCTTCAAGTGAATGGAAGGACAATTACATTAAGGGAGGGCACTCATTCTTCCACCACCAATTTTCCTTAGCTCCAGAATGGCAGGTGGAGGTACTAAAGGATGGTGAAGCAAGAACAGGAGATGTAAGGAAGGGTAATGGCTGATCCAGCAACCCTTTAAAAGAATTTTAAAGCAGAAGTGGATTCTTTATTGAGTACTCTCTAAAGTGGTAATAACCTCATGTGGCTCTTCCACACCAAGTGTTGAAAGAAATCACTGGTGGGTCTCACTACTCAGAGCATGGTCATCAAAACTCAAAACTGCTGGATTTTTCCCACAGATTTCCATGGGAGAGGTCCTCATGCTGTGGTTAAACATAGAGGGAGCCTCCTTCTACACAGAATCTCAGTCATGTATTCAAAATAACAATACAAAAACTCACGACCAGATACACACCATTGATTTCAGTCAGCGTGTAAGGGTCAGTTTTCCAACCATCTTCCTTTTTGGCAGGCTGCACATCCACGTGACCATAGAAACATACAGTGGGGTTTTGTGGATTCTCCCCCAGTTGCCCAAGAATCACAGGTGGCAGTGGGAGGTCCTGGCCATCAGGCAACTGTAGAGAAATGTTAAAAAAGCAACTGAGGAAGCTGAAAGATAACAAGTGTTATTAAAAAAAATAATTGAATTCTCAGTGTTGAAAATATTTCTGCATGCTCAGTTGGCTCTGACTTGATCGGGTCCACAAATCTGACTTTGAATCCAGATCTAACACATGAACAGAAATAAAAATTTCCCTTTCCAGCTTCTAAACACACTTGTAACTAAACTTATTTCCCCATACTGGAGAAGACAAGAGCTATTTTGTGCTGTGGTGACAAAAGCATATGTTGTGACACTGAAATAGCCAAAAGCCACCCAAACTAATTTGGGGTTTGATTTTGCCAGACAGATGCCAGGAGGCCTGTAACTTCAAATACAGAAACAAAGTTTTGCTGGCAGGAGGCAGCAGCAGCTTTTTCAGACTGTTTTCAAAGCAGATCAAGGCACTAAACTAATCCCATAACGTGCCACCATGCAGAACAGGTCCCCACACCGACCAAAAGAGACTGGATGTCTCATGGGAGAGAGGGAATCCCTGTGTACCCCCTTGTATTCACTAGTCTAACCTCAGTCTGTGTCAGTCTCTTGCAACACAAAAAAATGTAGCTGCTTCTTGCCGCAATCAAAGGAAAAAAACATTTTGTGAAACAATATTTTGGCCCAAGGCAGAGAAAAGTGTCTCTGCTCCAACAACAGGTAATCCATTCCCTGCTGGAACTGGCACAGAGTCTTGCCATATCTTTGGGCATTCTCATCATATCTTGGCATGCAGAGGTTTCAGTTTTAAAGGCATTCATTACAACTGTTAAATGACATAACCTGAGACATTAAAGTATTGCTGCGCTGCAAGGTGCTCGCACTCTTGCAATCCTCCACAGCAGCCTCAGAGACAGAAAAGGGGCTCGCTATTACTGTACTCCTAATGGTTAGAATGTAAAAACGGGCCCTGGTAAAAATTCAGGCCTTTTGCTTTTGCAAGCTGCTTTCCCCCAGTTAACTGTCAAACTGCCCCCTGCTATGCCGATAACATCTCTTTGGGTTGTCTGCGTGGTCTCCCAGGTCTGTCGTCAGACAACCTGAGGGGAATTGGGCAGCAGGTATTGTGTGGGACTATCCAGAAATCATAACCTAGCTACCAAAAATATCAGCAAATCATAACATACACAGGTATAAGTATGTATATATAGCACTGAAAGTAATAGACAACATGCAAATAAAGTGTTTTAAATAGAAAAATGACACAGGCACCTGATGTGACCGCAGGTTTACTAAATTAACAGTGGCTCCCAGTGCTGCAAGTCTGTCTGCTGCCAATGCCATCATTTGTATTACTTCTTTCCTCAGATCTGGTTGAATAGAATCACTTTCCACAGCCACCCATTCCTTCAGATTCTGTGCAAGAAGGAAAGAAACGCGATGAAATCACCTGGAATGCTGCAGTGTTTGGCACTTGAACATGAGAAAAAGGGTTCACGTTGAAAAAGAGTTTCATTTCTGTCCTATCATAGCAATGTCATGGGTGCCACAAAGCTCAGAACTGAGAGAAATTCCTTAGATGTGTCCCCAGGATTACAAGTCCCAATTTTCTAAACAAGGAGAGTGCCTGTGATTAGGCACTCACACTCTCAGTGACACAACTAAAGAAGGAATCAGACTAGATGCTGAGCAGTTTGCATCACAGAAATTGCATTATGTACAAAATACCCTGGTGATCCTCACAAGAAGTGCTCATAGCTTTACAGTATAACTGATACTGACTGGACTAATTATGTTTCTGTAGGTTTTTTTCACAGGGAACTGACAAACACAAAAGCACAAACGAATGTGGGACTGAGACTCCTCTCCTTGTCAAGAGCAAACCTACATCAGAACCAAGTCAGTTCTGATGTGAAGTGAGAGAGCAGCCTATCTGGCTTGCTTCTCCAGTGTGGGTGCACTTTGTCTCAGTGGAGCCCCTCCGCACACACTTCAGAGGACACCCACAACCATCTGGTTTGGAGAAAAGTCTGTGCAAACGCCTCTTCCACCCGGAGGCTGCCCAGCATGGACCATCCCCTTGCAGCCTTGTGCTGTGCAGCCTGTGGGGCACATCTGATGCCAGACCTGGATCCCTGTGGCAACCATTCATCTGACACGTGGAGGACAGGCCTCTGGTTCCTACCTCGATGAATTCACTTTGATGTGCATCAATGTACTGGAAGATCTCAGTCTGCAATGCTGAAGAAGATGATGAGGACATTACTGCCTGCGACTAGCACGGGTGGTAGCAGAGGTGGATCTGTCTGAAAGTTAAAGATAAAACTCAACGTTAGAGACATCCTGTAATGTGTGCTGCTTCTCAGTGATAGAAAGCATAGACAATTGCAGAGTGCTGAGCCTATTTAAGTCTCATTTAAATTCTTCAACTCAGAAGAAAGTAAACCTGAATTATTTTATCACATAAATCTTTAATCAATTCATAGTCAAGTTTGACTGAAAAAAATAAAAAGAGAAAGAAAAAAATGACCAAAGGGCAAACAGCGTTCCCATTTCTGGTTTAGAAGTAAAATGGGGGAAGTGTTTTCTAAGGAAACATTCACCTCATCAATGTTCAGTGCACAAACCTCAATCTGTATGTTCTGGGAAGCCAGTCCCCAGACTTGCAAACACCAACTCACACCAACAGCCTATGGAACTCTTTTTCTTCATTTCCAGAAGGAGAGAGGAAAAGGGATTCCCTGACACAGGTTACATATTTTACACAAACAAGGGATAACAATCCTGATGCTGAAGAGAGTATTAGACAACAAATAGCTTTTGTGCTTGCACAAGAGTAGTGTCAGTACTGAAGTGTTTGATAAGGGAAGAAATCCTTTGGCACTTGCAAACCTCTCTGACATCTTGTTTTTGACAAGATAAGTAAAGCTTTTAAAACCATAAAGTTTTAAGAAGTGTTTTTCTTCCTTCCTGTACTTTTTCCTTCCTAATTTATTGAAATTCCTGGTGTAATTTTATTGAATCAGTGTTAGCAAATTAATACTTGGTTGGCTAAATACTTGGTGTGGCTAAGCTCAGAATAGTTGCTGTGTTGGGCTGGATTAACAAGATGGACTCCAAGGTCAAAAGCCAACACTTTGATTCTAAAAGCATTCCATACTAGTAACAAAACACACAGTTACAGGGAAAAAAAAAATCCATGTTGATCAAAGTGCCATTTTCTTCTCACATTGTTTTCTCTATAAAAAGGTAAACTCTAACCCCCTAAGGTTTATCTAACCAACCATCCCCATGTTCCCATCACCAGTCACAGCAGCAGCAATTTGGTCTAAAACAAAAGGGATTATTACAGGAATTTTTGAAGCAAGCATAAAAAAAATACTTTAAAAATCAAGACTTTTCAGAAGAGAAGAAGCAGCTTCTGAGGGATTTAGCAACAAAGATGTGGTGGAATATGAAATTTTGGTGTTTGGTAGCTGAGTTTATAGTCATCTTTGGAGAGAACTTCAGCAGGTAAGGTGTAGCAACAGGTTTGCAAAAAACATCCCAAACTTAAAATCCCTCATCTGGATATTTCTTCCAGCATTGGACTGTGCAAGTGGCTGTAAATATCTGTCAGCCAAAATCCATTTTACAGAGGGCAATAGCACATAGGGGTGCTACCACAGACATGGTCAGGAAGAGACAATATGGTGAATACATTTGCTTACCATAAAGTCTTCTAGATGCCTCAGGGTCACACATATTTCAGTCATTCTTTCTACCTTGTCATTTCTAAAACCTTGGTTTGGAAAATATTTGCAACAGAGGCAACTGAATGTGCCCTTATTTAACCTTACCACAGAAAGCCAGACAGGCTTCTTTTAGCATAACAACAGATGAGAAGACTGAGGTTCTCGACAGCTTTTTTGCCTCAGTCTCCACTGGTGACCTCTCTCCTCACCACTCTCAAGCTGATGGACCACAAGACGGGGACAGCTGGAGGCGAGACAGACCCTCCACCATAAGTGAAGATAAGTTTGTGACCCTCTGAGAAACCTGAATGGTCACAAGTCCATGTGACCTGATGAGACCCATCCCAGAGTCCTGAAGGAATCGGCTGATATAGTTGCCCAGCCACTCTCCATGATATTTGAGAGGTCATGGCAGTCAGGTGAGGTCCCTAGCAACTGGAAGAAAGGAAACATCACAGCCACTTTTTAGAAAGGTAGGAAAGAGGACTCTGGGAACTACTGACCTGCCAGCCTCACCTCTGTGCCTAGGAAGATCATGGAGCCGATCCTTCCACAAGTTATGTTGAAGCACATAGAGGACAGAGAGGTGATTTGAGACAGCCAGCATAGCTTTACTAGGAGCAAGTCCTGCCTGACCAAGCTAGTGGCTTTCTACAGTGGAGTGACTGCATCAGTGGACAAGGGAAGAGCTACAGATGTCATATCTGGATTTCTGAAATGCCTTTGACAGTCCCACATAGCATTTTTTTCTCTTGAAGTTGGAGAGGTATGGCTTTGATGGGTGGACAGCTCAGAGTATAAGAAATTGACTGGATGGTCACATCCAGAAGGAAGGGTCAATGGCTCAAAGTCCAGATGGAAGATGGTGACGAGCAATTGTTCCTCAGGGGTCTCTGCTGGGAGTGGTGCTGTTTAATATCTTTATTAATGATGTTGACATTATCATTGAGTGCACCCTCAGCAAGTTTGCAGATGACACAAAGCTGAGGGGTGAGGTTAATGTGCCAGACGGACAAAATGCCATGCAGAGGGACCTGGACAGGCTGGAGAAGTGGGCACAGGTGAACATCATGAGGTTCAACAAAGTCAAATGCAGTCCTCCCTACCCTCCAGACTTTCAACTACATCACAGCTTGGCATCATCAGCAAACTTGCTGAGGGTGCACTCCATCACACTATGTCTGACAAAGAAGTTAAACAGCTCTCTGTCCCAGTACTAACCACTGAGGAACGCCATATTTAGCCATTGAAACACTGACCACATCTCTTTTTCTAGCCAATTCCTTATCCGCCATGTGGTCCATCTGTCAAATCCATGACTCTAATTTACAGACAAGGGTGTCATATGGGACAGTGTCAAATGTTTTGCACAACTCAGTAGATGGCATCTGTCACTCTTCCCTTATCTACCAGCACTTCTACCCCACCATAGAATGGTATTTTCCTGATATTATCTTCCTACCACTCTGAGTCTAGTTTAAAGCTCTGTCAGTGAGCAACATTTGAGCAAGGAGGCTCATAGCACAGGTCAGAACACAGCAAGCTCATGCAATGGGTAAATGTCAGTGTCTTTATCATATATATGATTTTCTCCTCCTATTCAAATATTCAATTTTGCTGAATTCTATCCATTTTCATTCTGAAAAGAAGTAACATATATATGTATAGTTGCCACCTTATGGGCACTTGAAGAAACACCTATATTAATATAACACAAAGGTTAGAATCACAAAGGGGCTGCATGTATGAGAGATGTGCTGCACTGATAGTATGTTCCTCTTTTTATCCATCTTACACTTGCAAATGACCTGGAAAGATGCAGACAAGAGACATATGTCTTCAAGTCATGTCTCATTAGCTTTTTAACTGATAAAAAAAAAGAATCAACTGAAATGATGCATAGGCAAAACCCAACATTCAAACAAGAAAAACATCCTAGGTATATCTGAAACAATTCTGTGGTATTTCCAAAACAGACACAGACTTCAATGACAGCTTATAGAATTTTACCAAAAAAATGCTGCTCTCATACACAAAACTACGCATGAACAGTGGCAAAATTAGGAAAAATTAACGTAAGGACACGCACATAGAGTCCTCCAGAGTAGCAGAGTGCACCAAATGCTCATAATTCAAACCAGAAATGAGGTAGCAGCTAAGTTGGGTGGTGTACTTGAAGAGAGGGGAGTAGCAGATGGAACTTCATGCTAGTACAGAATTACTACACAGACAATGCTGATACAAAGTGCTTGGATTGCAACCGGGAAAGCTGGTAGAGAAAAGGAAGTTGGTTTTATAGAAAGATTCTAAGCAAGGCTAAAATAGCTCAACATTATGATGAATGGGAAAGTGATTTGTAAGTATGATAAAGCCTGGGGGAGGAACTATCAAACAAAGACTTTAGTGATCAATTTCAAGAGTATTTTATTTGATCTCATTTTATAGAGCAGTTGCTGCTTTATAGAAAAATGTAGTATAACTATTTTTAGAAATAACGCATGACAGTCACGCAGTTTCTCTTCCTTCGTTCCTTACCAGTAGGAACATTTTGTGTCTCGCTTCCATCTCACCAAACGCCCTTAATAGAGAACGGCTTGCTTAGGGCGTTTCAACAAGAGAGCCAAGTTGATTCTTTAATTAGGATGAATCTTTGGTAAAATATCAACTGAACTCGCATGTATTTGAGAAGCAACTGCTGAACATGCTTTGCTGCTCTCCTTAGTGTTCCTGAAGCATGTGCCATATGTGTCTTCCTCCCTGTGATGCAGCACTGAGGTGGAGGGGATGGTGGGGAGGGCAGGGGGCATGCTAATGCAAACTGAGCATTTTGCAGCCAACCCAGAGGAAAACCAGGTCAGAGATTGCCTGGTTTGAAAAGAATGCAAAGAACATGTGGCATGAGAGAGCTGTGTGTGGCAACAGGAGCTAATTTCCCACAGTGGGCTCCGCTCAAACGAGTATTCCCTCCACCAAGGAATATAACACAGCTCACCGGGTTATTATCTAACGTCCCCTAACAGCAGTCACTGGTAAGCAGCCTACCTTTGGTGGAAGCAGGCAATCAAGCCCCAGTCACCTCTCCAGCTGACTAGGTGAAACCTTTGGAGGAGGAGGCAGAGGATGATGATGACTCCTCTTCCTGTGGCAGTTCTCCAGCGAAGGCCTGACCACATGCAGCCACTGCACTTGTAATGACTACGAGCTGTGGAGATCCGGGCACATGTAGTGGGAACGAACAGGCGCTCACAGCAGTCTGATTGCCTTTGAAGGTGGTTAAAGAAAAGTCCAATAACCTGTGTCGCAGCAAAGAAAACGTTTGGCCGAAAGTGAAGGTAGGATCTGGCACTGGCTGGCAGGTGACTCTGCAATGCTGTGTGCAGCAGTCAGCTCGCAACTAGAGTTGCAATATGAGCTGCCTTAGGGCGTTCCAGAGTATGGTAATAACTGGCCCTGCCCTTCTTGGCTAACTCTTAGAGAAGAAGAGGAAAGAAAAAAAAAAAAAAAGACTGGAGAAAAAAAAAAACCAAAAAAAAAAACCAAAAAAACCCCTATTTATCAGTTCTGCCTTGCTCTATTAGAACTGGTATTAGAGAAGAAAGTCCTTACCTCTTAATGCAGTTTTGCAGCTGCATTTTGGCTGGTGATGAGAGCTTGAACTGGAAAGATTTCTTCTTCCACCTGCTAAACAGGGACATTTTATCTCAGTTTGTAGATATGTTCTGCAGTTAATGAAGGGCTATTTTTAAATTAAGGATTAACTTTTGGTTGAGATGCTTTAAAGTCTGCTTCTCTGTCATGTAATGGTCCGAGTAGGATAACCGAATCACTGCTGCATCCAGCTCTAAGAATACCTCCCGTCTCCTTTTACTTCTCCCTTTTTCCCTTGAGGTCCCAGATCCTAGTGGGAATCCCAGGATTCATTACCGATCAGCATTCCTGCATTACAAGGGTATTTTAGAGGATTTGAGAAAAGATATGGCATTTATTTGTTGCTTGTTAATTTGAAAATTGGAAAGGAAAGAATGTTTGTTAAGAAGAATTTTTCCTAGGGAGTAGTATTTCACTCTGCACCCAACTGAGAAGTAATTCTCTATTTACCTAAACAAAATTTTCTGAGCTTGACTGCTCACTGGTTTGCCCTCACAGACAAACTTTTCCAGGAACCTTCTTGGACAGAAACAGCATTGTCTTTTGCTGTTTTCATAAAGAAAAGGAAAGAACTGTGGGAGGTACAGCTAAGTACCAAACTACATCCGCTAGTATGTAAGGCTGAACTACTACTCTGGTTCGTGACACCCTTAAAACACAGTGAGCACAAAAATAAAACCTACAGTACACATGAAGAATAGTTACTACGTTCTGATTTTCTGGGGTGACATTTGACATCCATGGCCAAACACACTGTATTCAGATGTGAGCAGCCTCATCGTCATCTGGCTGACAGCTCTTCCATACCAGAGGACCTCTGAATTTATAGCAAATTTCCAAGTTCAGGTGTATGGTTTTATGCAAAAATTTCTATCCTTATGGTCCTCTGCCCATTCTGACTGGACCTCTTCTCATGTGATCAGATTCAATCCCCAAAGGAGAAAAGCCTCGCAAAGACATTTTCTTCATTTAAGTTCTTTGTTTGTTCAACAATAAATTGTTTTGGGAGAATTGGAAAAAAATTGGAGAAAATTAAATGTTTCTTTGCATTTATTTAAAATAACTTTATTTTATATGAATCCTGCCCTCCTTGATCCTAATTTTAAATGCTTCACACTGGAGTTACTCCTGAATTACAATGGTGGGAGTAAGATTAGAAATAGGTCTACTAAATTTAGTCATTCAACTATTTGCTTATTTATCACCTTATACTACTATACTATAGTATACTATATATACTATATAAACTATACTGCTGGGGGGGGAAGAATGATGATTACTTTGTAGCTTATTATTTCATTGCTAATTGATCCTTATTTTATAACCTATAACTTGGAACAAGGTTTAGAGTCCACAGTGTAAGAGATTATCTTTTTTATGGACATTATTCCATTTATGGAGTATCATAAACTTTGCTAGCGTTGTTTAGAAGCCTTTTAAAATGCAGTCAGCTTTATCTCCTTAATAAAAACACTCTGATGGTAACTTATTAACTACAAGAAAGACTAACTTATGAGGAAAGATTAAAGAACCAACTTGAATAGTTGGGCTGAGTGCTGGCATGGACAACTCCTCATCAGAATACAGAGTTTAAGCAGGACAAAATAGATCTATTACAGGAAAATAAGAAAATAACAAAACCAGCTGGATTAAAAAAACACCATAAATATTTTTTTTCTTGTCCTTTGAAAACATAAGCCATCCAGGGCAGCAACGGTCTCCGACCTGTCGTTTGTAGTGCTACATCAGCACAGCAGCTGCAGTTGGTTACAAAGTGATGGCACAAACAAGAGTAACTGAATTTCATTGTCACTTCAGCAATATGAGTGTGCCTTAGTTGCCACTTACCATCGTTTCTCAATATACTGCCCTGACATACAACTTCTAGGAGAAAATGAGAATATAAGTGTGGAATGGAGAAGCCCCTTTAAGCAATTCCCAAAACATCTCTCATTTACAAGAATTTTTACTTCTGCTCCCTGTGCAGTAGCAGCAAGTCCCCTCACCTCCTCGCTCCTTCCCACTCAGCACTGCAGTCTGAAGAGCATTTCCCAGCCGTCATCTTTTGACACATATATGTGGGCTGGGAAAAGAGTTCCTCAAAAGGAGCCCTGGTGGGGCTGAAGAAGGACCTGGGTGTCCTGGTGGATAAGCTGCCCATGAGCCAGCAGTGTGCTCTTGAAGCTTAGAAGGCCAATGGTATCCTGGGCTCCATCAGAAGAGCGGGGGGCCCTCTTTGTAGGCAATTAACTTTTAGGATGAACTAAAGGAGAGAAACAGGAATTCTCATGATCATAACATTAAAAATGCATTTAAACCATTAGCAATGAAAGAAAAAAATGCACAAACAGCTATTAGAGGAGCAGTTCCACCCTTTACTTCTCTCCTCTTGTTTGGAAACCGGTCTCTGGAGGGGCTTCCTGGCTCAACCAGAAAGAAAAACATTTTCTCCCCTTCGTCAATAAACTATACATCCCTTCCTGCAAGCTGGTAGCTGGGAAGACTGGGGAGGAAATCAAATCTCAGATACACATTGCCTGGATGACTGCTTGGGCCAAAAGATTTTTGTGCTCAAGACAAGCAAAACTGATCACCCACTTTGCTTTTCAACTGTTTTTTCATGATGGCTGCCTGGCCTGGCCTCCTAACACAAGGTTACCATCAGCTACCTTGGAGAGAAAATGCTGGGCTCTGCCTGCCACAGTGAGCTGAATGAGAGAGCAGAGCCCTTGGTACACACCCTCAGCTTGCAGGGCTGCCTGCTAGCATGGACCCCTGTCCAAGGCACTGCTTCCCACTGCTCCAGGCTCCCCGAAACTGATCGCTCAAACCCCTCCCTAGTAGCAGACTTCACTGGGCAGCCCAAGCAACCAAGCCCAGGTTTCACAGGATCTGACCCTGACCCAACAAACCACCCAGGTTGACACACTGATAGCTTTTGTTATTTGCTTGACAACATTGTATTCCCATATGCTGGGACAGCCACAGTGGAAAAACTATAGGACCTGTACCCTGCTATGCATGAAGTTATAAAATAGAATATGGTGGATGCCCCATCCACGGAGAAGTTCAAGGCCAGGTTGGATGAGGCCCTGAGCAACCTGATCTAGTTGGGGGGTGTCCCTGCTTCTTGCAGGGGGGTTGGACTAGATGACCTCTGGGAGTCGCTTCTAACCCTAATCATTCTATGATTCTATGATTCTATGTTTTATAGTGTTAAATAAATAGAATGGAAATATGTAAAATAGAATAGAAATAAAGCAGACTTTTCAAAGAGCCACATTTCAAGCAAAAAGAAAAACGTGTCAGCCTGAAGTAGTGTGACTGATTCCTTTTGAATTATCTCGGCATGTTGTCATCTTATCTGAAGATTTCATTCGTTCCTGTGACTAGTAATTGGGCCTTAAAGCGGCTAACAGATTTAGTGGGATCAAGCTCTCAAATTCAGAGTACTGTGAAAACATCGAGAGGGTTTTTGATCTTTAAACTAAAAGATAAGTGGATGTTATCCAAGTGACATATGCCACTAAGTACTGAAATATGGGGTTTACGGAGGACTGGGCTTCTTGGTATTTGCTGTGTTCCTCTGCTAACAGCAAGATAGAAGTCTCTCTGCCCCTGTCAGTCTTGAAAAACTCTCTGAATATTGATAAATCTGAAAAAAAAAAAAAAGTGGCAGACCAAGCTTATAAATTCAAGCATCCTTTCCCAACACACCTGTCTTACCTGAAGTAACCTATCATCCCAAGTCACAGACTACAAGAAAGAGGTTTTTATACCATTTTGCTTTTAGTTTTGAGTTGTAGAATAACTTTTGTTTAAAGGACTCAGGGTGAAACATTGATTTCCATCAACACAGATAAAACCACATATGGAACAGATCAATTACAGCCTGTATTTTTGCATATTAATCTTATGGAAAGCATGTGAAATTAAAATTTACTGTCTTACTCTGTTGTGGAACAAACAAGTTTCGGAACATTTCACATCCTGAAACCATCACATCCTTTATTTTACATTTAAAGCTGGTCTATGAATCCAAGAACCTCTTTGACATATCTCCCAAAATCCTTACATTCAGCAAATGAAGAAGACTAATAAACAGTATGCCAGAATGTTAATTATTTCTGATGGGTGCAGACTGTAGTCATTCATAATCAGCAGCAAACAGGCACATCTATCTAAGTTTATGAACAATTACCACGCACTTCTGCATATATTACCCTCACTTCCGTATTGACGGCTATGAACACAAGGAGATGAAAAGGTTGTTGTACTGAGACTGTGTGCCACTGAGAAACAGAACATTTTCCTATTCCAGCCTCCTTCTTTTTCATTTTAGTGCCAAGCCTAATTATTTTCAGAATCTCTTCTCCATCCTTAAGGATTGCTGGTCTGTTAGTGGCAGGGATTCTGTCATTAAAACTTTCTTCCATATAAATCAAATTATTGGAAGGAGCTGGAAGAGCATTTATTACTGAAGCACTCTCAGCTCCCTCTAATGAGGTCAGAGAAGCCGAACCTGTTTTACATTTGGAACAGATAATGCTAATCAGCTGTTACTGAGCACAGCTTCAAGGTGACTGCTGTGTCCCAGTAAATCTGTGTCATATCTGCACATAGATAGATGTGGAACTAAAACACATTAAGAAAATGGAATGTATCGTCTTAAATATTAATATTTTATGTTGATGACTCAATTACCTGTCAGATCCTATAGGAACGCTTTCAGAAAAAGCAGGCAATGTAATACAGCGTAGTTTTCTATCAATTTAATATGCACTAAATCTGGTGTTCCTGTTTCCCATGGGGGGAAAAAAAAACCATCATCATGTGTTTGCTGCTTTTTAGTGTATTCCTATTTTAAAACAATCGATGCATGGACTTATCTGCAGTCAAAGACAACATTCTATTCTCCCGTTTCTCAAATCCTTTCCATATAACTCCTATTAACTTTAAAAAATAAAGACTACTGAACTGGCCTCAAAGTAGTTAAATTTCCATCTCTGAGTGTCAGATAACTCCAAATAAAGCTTCCAAAACCAGTATGCATCTCTACAAACTTAGTTCATAAACAGCCAAATTCCATTAAACAAATTAAACAAATTCCATCAGTTCCAGAACAGTGCAAAGGAATAGCAGCAGACTATAGCCTGGAAGCTTATAACTCTCTCTGTCTATGCTCTAGGAATACGTATTTATATGTTCACGTATACCTTTTGCATGCAGATTTTCACTGTATTTCTGAAGCCTGCTCCCTCCTTTGTCTCCCATCTTAGCCACATTCAGGTTCTCTTTATTCATATCTCTCTGTATTGAAACTGTTGCCAAACAACTGGACATTAGTAACCACCCTGTGTCTGAACTCACAAAGCAAATGCTTTCCCTCTTCTTGATCTGTACTTTTGAATCCATCCCTTCAGATTTAAAACTGACTTAAAATAATCACAAGCAGCACTGTGTCTCCTTGTACAAAGGTTTAGGATATGGCTGACAGCATATTATGGTTTATTTCTGAAATAAAACAAGATTCAAAGTTGTGCAAAAATAAACCTTTTGGGTTTTTATTAATTCTTGCTTCTTGACAGCAAATTCCTGAAAATGCGGACGAAGCCTATACTGTATATTGAAAGTATTGTACTCTTCAGCTTTGAACTCAGGTCTTCCAGCTCAGCGTTCAACACACACAAAAGAAAAAGCCTAAGGAGATTTGCCTGGAACCATTTCTGGGTCTTTTGTCTGACGCCTGTAACTTCTGGCATTGGCACAGACTAAAAAATTACGATCCAGTGGGCTGGCAGAAATAGCTGTTTCCCTGAATTTTTTGACAGGTTGCTATTGACTCAAACAGCACAGAGGTTAATGGAGAGGGATTTGAAAGCAAGAGAGTTTGTTACCTTCTCCCACTCCATCTAGTGTTGCTATTTATGGTGCCAGCTTCCGAACACCAAGAGTAACTGCAGTGGCACCTACAGAGTAAAGTTGAAGTTAAAGGTTGTTGCCCTGGTACCATTTTCCAAATTCTAGAGGAACTGTGGTCTTCATGTAAAAAGAAGAAGAGGCAGCACATACCTATCACGTTATAAAGTGAAAGCCTGGTCACATTCCTGGGAAACTCCATGGGTACCCCTTGCAGAACAGGCTCCCCTGGTGTGAATGATAAGGAGAGAAACAGCAGGAGAGGGGGAGCAGAAAGAGCAGAAGTAGGGGAGAATGTGGTTACACAGTCAATAACAGAAAATGTAAACCCATTACTAATAGAGCAAGACAATCTAGAACACTACCTTATCAAAGGCATTTATAAACAAGTAACATACACAGCAGTCCAGCTTGTAAAAGTATTTTGAAGTTGTTCTACTATTCTAACACTTGGATTAGTGTATATAGCTTTCTTGAAATTAAGCAGCAACATCTCAGAATCTCCCTACTAGCATTAGAACAGTCCAAGAGAAGACAGCTTTTATTCCAAGTCTCTAGCCTTGGCTCCACTATTCACTACATGGACGTTAAAACCATTAATTAGTTCAGAAATGTGAAAATTAATTTTGTCATATATTTTTGGAGCTATCTTCAAATTCAGGAATTGGCTACAATTTTGCATATGTTAACAACTCACATTTTCATTTTGGTTTACTCTATCCAAAAGAGCAAGGAAACAGTCCTCCAAAGACGCACCTTTACATCAAGTTATTTAGCGTTTTCATGTATGTTTTTACCTATGTAGACAGTCTGTGTGTGTATATACTGATATATATATGTACATATATATGTGTGTGTATACATATATATATACATATATGTACCTATACAGAGAGTAACAGCACCCTGCAGAGGATCTTTCCATACACATTGATGACAAACACAAACTTTATTAAGGCCAGTCTTTCAATAATAGGCCAGTGGATTATGACTGGCAGCTGTAGGGCACACATTCACAATCAATAGTTAGTTGAGTAACTAACAACTCAACGTACTTAATTTCCAAATATTTGGACCATCATTCTGTGGGTCAAGATGATTTTTCCTTTTTTGCTATAGATTATAAGTACATAGTTATTCTTAAAGTTACCTTGGAGGAGATGTCATACTTCCTATGAAGAGATCACGCATCCTCTGAAGATACAACAAAAAGGTCTGACAATTCAAATACACCACATAAAGACAGCTGCTTTTCCAGAGGAGAGCCTGACATAGTAACAGTGATGAAAGAAGCTGCTCAGCTGTATATATAAACCCATTTTTCAGCATACAGGGCAGAAATATAAGTTTGGGGGCTGTCTCCATGATTGAGAAGAACATAAGCCAACTCAGACAGAAGGAGGACACTGCATACCAATGTGCCAGCATTAGCTGGCACATTTCCTTGGCATGCATTTTAAGTAGCCCTCAAGAAACCTCAGAATTGCTAAGGATATGCAAAATTAATAGAAAGATTAATATTTAAAAGTACTAGAAAAATATCTTTTAGCATTCAGTGTTCATCATAGCCTAACATCATGATGTAGAATGGTGTAATCAAGCTAGCAAGGGACTAGAAATCAAAATTATGTACTAAGCTTTCCCATGTAGCCTAAGCAGATTCTCTGAAGAGTGATTTAAACCCCCTACATAACTTTGTTATGGGGAAGGTGATTTTTTTCAGATTGACTCCTCATAATGTAAAAGCATATTTAACACACAAATCTATTCTAATTGAATGAGTTCAGTTGACACTGAAGAAAATTGTAATGTTTCTAAGCTAATTCTTTGCCAGAATGAACAAACTCCTGCATTCTATTGAGAGTAGCTCTTTATCTCCACTCTCCATGTTGCTTCAAGGTCAAGATCACAAAGCTGAAGTTCTTGAAGATAAGAAGTCTATCATGTAATCTTATGGAAAATATGTTATGATAGAGTTAGCACAACCAAACTCATTATGCTAAACCAAAGTCTGTTTTGCAAGTTAAAAAGCAGTTTCAAATGAGAAGCATTCACTCAATAAGCCCAGGATGGATTGCTGCACAGTATTATATGTGCATGCTATTGTTTCTCACTGCAGCAAAAATAAAGCGACGTTTTAAAAAGCAGTTAGGGCTCATTCATTTATGGATAATAGCTTGTAATAACTCCAGCTGCTCTTTTAAGTGCATATTCCATATCAAGATGCACTGTCATATATTTTGCTAAAACATAAGAAATCTGGTGAGCAACAAGGTATTACAAGCCAGCGATACAATAAAGTTGGTTCCATCCTGCAGTCAGGATGGTGTTCCAAGAGGAAGAACTCAGTAGCAACTAGTCTGTTCTTAAGCCGGCATCCTTTAGTGCAGTACTGAGGATTGTTCCACCATGGGCTCTCCCAGGGGTCATCAAAGCACTTCAGTTCATATACTTAGATGTCATACATATTCATCACATGTCCTGGAAAGGGCAGTCTCATGCTGATGAGTTCTCAGAATTCATTTACATAGTCCAAGCAGGCACAGTAAAATTAGGGGCAGGGTCTTTTCACCCTCCAGTGGTCATCCATGGTCTTCCTCACACTGTCTGCTACTTGAACTTTGGGCTTCCTTTGTCCATACATAGTCATGGCCACCCTTCAGCCCTGAGTTCCCTGCTCCATGGGACAGCAGACAGGAATATGCTTGAGTGGACAATACCGCCTGGGGTGTTTGTATTGTCTGGGCCTATTGAGGCCAAATGGAAACCCTCTGGCTTGACTTTCAGGCAGCAGAACAGTGGTTTGATTGTGACTCTGGGTATCTCATCTGCTGAAGGAATTCAAGGATCAACCCAGGTTTCAGCTCTCTGACTTACACAACACTGCTCGGTTCAGTGTCAGCTTACGGGACATCTCAGGTTTGAGCTGTCTACACAGCTCCCCAAGGGTTGCCTTGTGCCCTAGACATCAACCTCTTTATGACCTCTGAGCCACACAATCCCATGATTTGAGTCACAATTCAACCACTTATCTCTCTTCACTGGCCTATGTATGGGTATAAGTGTCATCTGCGTACTGTGGTAGAACCAGGTACCCCTCGGTGTCTGGGTCATCCCCTCACCTAAGAGAGAATTTACCATAGTTCTTTTAACACGACTGACAGCGATACTTATTACAATAAGAAATGACAATTAATGTTTGCAGCAGGTTAGTAATCCACCCTGAAAATACCCCTCCTGTTCTACCAAAACCACTTCCCAACCAAGTGCCCTTTATTTGTTTCTGCAGTTCATGTGTAACTTTGGCTGTTGTCTTAAACTTCTGGAGGTTTTCTCAAAGAGGTAGTGTGACACATTAAGAGTTGGGGTAAAGCTTTTATGTATTGTCAGGTATTTAACCTTTACAACAGCGGCCTGGAGTCTCTTGTGTAGTTTCACCCTGCCCACAAGTGACTAAAATGCATTTTATTGATCTCCCTCCATTCTTGGCATGGGAGAACTGGAAGTACACACTATCTAGACTCAAGAACAGCAGCATACCACTGACAAAGAAATTTCCCAGTTTCCAGTCAGGAATCAAACCATTATTCTCTATTATAACACAGAACAGAAGAATGTTTTGAGTTTGTGCCATATAGATATTCCATTTTTTTCCCAGCTCCCTATTTATGAAGTCACCTTTCCTTCTGCAAGTAATCCTCCCAGGTCCCCAGGAATTAGTTTCTAGGAAACCTCTGTTGCTGACTTAAATCACTCAAGCAAAGGGGGGAAAAATAGCTAAGAGGATAGACAAACTGTCTCAATCTTTACTAAAATTCCAGCTTTCAAGCAAACCAGAGTTATGGACTTCCCTCAAGTTTGACTGGAAGGGAATCTGGACAAGAAAAGCAAAATTATCTTGGGGTTGGAGCCAGAGATAGGATACAAATGTGGTCCAACTACTTCTACATTAGAATTTGAAAGTTTAACATAACCTTTGACATAACTTAGCTAAACAGAAGCTTGTGGAGAAACAAATCAGCACTTTTCATTCAGGTGCCATTTGGGTTTACTGGCAGTGAACCAGGCTCCTGCTTGATGTAACCCTGAGAGGCAGGAGGTAGACAAGTAAAGAAGAAACATCTTGAAGCCATAGTCTCAGCTAAGCAGACGTGTCTTCACAGGCCCAGCTGATATTCGGACACTAGACTAGAGAAGTTCATAACCACATTCCTTTTGATAACCTTGCTTGTAAACAGAGAGCTGTCACATTTCTTCGCCACGCAGGAAAACCAAAGCTCGTAGCTGTTCATGTTTGTGCAGCTGTTCTGGCACAACTCCACCCCAGACAGACTATGCTGACTGTAGGCAAAGAACACAAGGAAGAAGCTGCAAAATCAGCAAGAACATTTTTCCAGTGCATACCACATCACGTAGGAGTTACTTAGCACTGTGCACACATAGTAGCTACCTAGGCTAACCAAAACAACCCATAACATCTGCAGTTTTGCCCTCCTCCCAGTGGCAATTCCCCCTAACCAGATTGGTCTGGCAATTCAACCAGTTCACTTTGAAGTCTTTTACTGAGCATCTATCGAGGGGTATTAATTACACAGGCTTTGAAGTTACATATTCCCTGGAGCTGGCCGAGCCTTTTGGTAAGCTGCACCAGGTAAAAAGCGACTCTCTAAAGTTGTGTGGGGAAAGGCTGAGCGGCCTCTGCACACCCGGGCAGTGCCGTGAGGGTCTGCACGTCACCGACAACTTGGTTTTCATGTTTAACTCGCATGTAATGACACATCAGACACTTCTGTACTGTGTAGCAGTGCTGATACTCAAGGAACTTTGGCTGAGCAAATTCTGTGCAATGCATAAGCATTCAAAGACATAGCAAACCAGTCCTCTGCAACACATAGTAGGTCTAGAGGTCTTCAAGGAGACAAGTCTGAAGCGAACAGACTGCAGCTGAAAGAGACCAAGAGCACCATTAGCCTATTTTGCCTGTGTTGTTCATTCATGCCAAGCACTACTGCTGTTGTGGTCTCCTGCAGCAGGGGCAAGAGAGGTTACGGCTGAAGCAAGACCTGCTGTAGCAAGGCAACAAGCGCTCATGATTTCCAACTTTAAAATTGTACACCTAAACAAATCTGAAGTCTTATTAATCTCATAAAGGACTCATTACTTTAGCAATTTACTCCTGCAGGCCTAAACAGATATTGTTCAGGCCAAAGTCCCACATTAATCTCCTTTTCCGAGGGTTCTGGTTCTTACCTCATACCAAAATACTTCTGCTATCAAAAAAAGATCTTGTTCCCAACCTCTTGTACAAACCTTTAACACTTTCTTCTGGTTTGGAACCCTCCAGAACTCTGCCATACTGTACTCATGAAGTGCAGGATCCAATGCAGGGTCTTCAGTACAAAACCTGAGCTGATCAACTGACTTTGAAAGAAGTTACAAATTAAATAGGACAATTACAAACACGGTTACTTTCTTAACATAGTTCATGACATCATCAGCTTCACAGATCCACAGAATTGTAGAGATTGGCAGGGACCTCAAGAGATCATCGAGTCCAACCCCTCTGCCAAAGCAGGTTCCCTAGAGCAGGTCGCACAGGTAGGCGTCCGGATGGGTCTTGGATATCTCCAGAGAAGGAGACTCCACAACCCTCCTGGGCAGCCTGTTCAAACGCTCTGTCACCCTCACCATGAAGATCTTTCGCTTATCAGTTTCTTTACAAATTATAAGATTTACCTGAGTCCAGGAAACAGTTTTCAGTCTTGATGCTTTTCAAGCTGATGGATAGAAAATTATGAAATCACAGAACTGTAGGAGTTGGGACTTCTAGAAAAGACAGTCTAGAGAAGACTTCTAGAGAAGAACAGGTGGCACAGGATTGCTCTGGGAGGTTTTGAACACCTCCAGAGGAGGACACTCCCCAACCTCTCCGGGAAGTATCTTCCAGTGTTCTGTCACCCTCAGACTATAGGTATTTTTTCTTGTGTTCAGGTGGAATTTCCTCTGTTCTCATTTGTGCCCATTGCCTCTTGCCCTGTCACCAGGCACCGCTGAATAATCTTGACCCTTACTCTTGACAACTGCCCTCCTCTGGACTCTCTCCTGACTCTCTCCCAGTCTTTCTGGAGATGGGGACCCCAAAACCAGACAGCCCTCTGGAACTGGCCTTGCCAGGGCAGAAATGGAGAATAGTCTCCTTCAAGAGGCCACCCTCTTCTTGATGCACCCCAGGATGTCGCTGGCCTTCTTGAGTATGAAGGCACTTCAATGGCTCACGCTTAACTTGTCCACTGGGACTCCTTGGTCCTTCTCTGCAGTGCTCTTTCCCAGACAGTTAAACCCTAACCTGTACTGGTGCTTGGTGTTATTCCTCCCTAGGTAGAGGATGCTACACTTACCTTTATGGAATTCCATTTTGTTCCTTACCACCCAATTCTTTGGTCTGCCCAGGTCCTGCTGAGCAGCAGCACAACCTTCTGGTGTGTCAGCTACTCCTACCGGTCTAGTATCCAAAAATATCAGTATAATACATTGAAGCAGACTGTCCCCTGCACCCCATGGACAGTGACAAGGAGCAGAGATTCCACCTGCAGCCCTCTGAGGACCCCACACTGAAACATGTGAAGGCACCCAAAGGGGGCTGCAAACCCACAGGTCCTGGCAGGACCTGTGGAGAGAGGAGTCCACACCAGAGTGGGTTTGCTGGTAGGACTTGTGATCCCATGGAGACTCCCCACTGCAGTAGTTCATGAAGAACTGCAGGCCACAGGAAGGATTCATACTGAAGTTAGTGGAGGATCATCTTCTGCAGGAGGGACCCCACAGTGGAGAAGAATGTGAGGAGCCCTCCACTTGAGGAGGAAGGAGCAGCAGAGACATGTGAACAGACCACAACCCCCATCCCCCTGTGCCAAGGAGGAAGGGAAGTGTGGAGGGAAAGGTGTTTTACAATTTTCTCTTATTACCTTACTAATTTAATGGGTAATAAGTTAATTTTTCCCCAAGCCTGTTTGGCCTGTGACAATAATTAACAGCTGCTCTCTCCCTGTCCACTCTCCAGTCCAACCCACAAGGCTTTCATTATCTTCTCTTTCCTGCCCTGCTGAGAGGAGCAACAGGTAAGGTTTGAGGGCCAACCAGCCTCCAGCCAGAGCCAACCCACCACAATGCTGTAACAGAGTAGTTCCATCACCAGTAGGCAAGAACCTGGCAGCCCACTACCCATTTGTATGGACACTTGGTGCTAACAGGTACTGACGTGGTTGTGACACTGGTGTCAGGCTGTTCCCCAGCTGCAACACAAATGCAAGGTTTAACAGCACCAAGTTATGTCCGGCCATCAACTTCCACAACAAACCAAACCCAACCACACAAGCAAGGCCGAGAGGCTTTACAAGTTTCACCACGAGAAAAGCTGCCTCCTCCTTGCCCAGAGAACTATTAAGACTCCAGATCAAGCAGCAGTGAAATCCAGACAGACAAAACACTCCTGCCTTCTGTCCCCAGGGAAGGAAGCATCACATGCCACTTGCATATTTGTAAGGCTACAAGACTGCACCATGCTCAGTTGTTTTGAGGTACCAGAAGTGAATATTCCCAAAGACAGCCTGAAGTTGAACATCAGTCAGTAGATGTAATTAGTGATGCTACAAATCCTTGCCTACTAATTCCACCCGCTCCCTTGCAGTATCAGTAGTTGTGCTACATAATGACCTGGATGACAGAGCCAAAAGGGAAGATTTTTCTGAGCTCGCTTTCCCTCAGGAGGGCGGGATTTACAAGTCAGCTTAACAAGCTGTTACAGAGCCAGAACCCAAGGAATAAAAGTTTGCATTCACAGGAAGTACAGTCCATAGAGCTACATCGCTCATCTGCCTCCAGCCATAGATCAGTTCCTCCCAAGTTACCTGAAGTTGCTTTCCCTCCCAAACTCCACACTTCGAGACCAAGAGCCAAACTCTAGAGCATGATTCTTTATTGTCCTTTTTAGAGAGTACAAAGGCAGCTGTACAAAAAGATGGCCAGTAGTCATTTCCACAGTGACTTTGTTATAACCTAGCTCACTGTAAACTGAAACCAGGTATAAACTGCAAGAGACAAACTGCACTTCCAAATCACTCGGCAAGACAGATGCCTCACTGCAGCTTGAACACATTCCAGTATAGCCCCATAATCCATCACCTTGACTGCTTCCAGGATATACCCAGAAATAAGAACCTTAAACTTGGCTGGCAGCTCTGCAACTCATGTGGCTACTTAAAGCTGAGAGGAAACCATTCCTCCTGCTGTAGGAAGGAGTAGAACACAGCAAACCACAACTTTGAAGCGATACAGACAGGACAAAAGATGCAGTTCAGGACTCAGCAGATAATGAATAGTCTGTGTCATTTGAAAGAAGTGTTTGAAGAGAAATTTTTGGTATACAGTGATCTTTACCAAGTGGAACTGCGTGCTTCCCTCTCCCCACCAAAGCAGCAGAGGAAGAGGGGAGGCATGTGAGAATTACTATTTGGTGACATTCTGTAAGACAGTTCAGACTTCTGATCCAGGAGCCAAGAGGTAAGGCATCTAACTCAGACCTTCATCTGGGAAACTTCATAGAGGTACGCACCCAGCATCTTCACCCCCTGGATGTAGTTGTACCTGGAAAGAAGACAGCCTCCATTAGCAGTGCCTTCACTTCACCTGTATTTCTAGCAGTTATGCTTTCTGCAATCTCAGTCCCATGCACTCAGACACTACAGGCATTAGTGTGGCAGGCAACAGGCATCATTCCCAGCCTCCTGCAACTGCTCGGCAAGAAAGAAATGCTACCCATGGGGCAGGTGGTCACCTGAGTTTGGAGACCAAAGTATAACATAGCCACTTCTGGTCTCAAGTGGCAGAGGCAGTAGTGACACCAAGACTCAGCTACAGACTGGTTGCACAACCAGACATTCTTTGCTAGGGAGAAGTGGCAGTTCACCTTCCAAAGGATTAAAGAGCTCAGTTCTTTGTCCTTCTCATGCCAAGTATCACAGTACAACCCAGCCTGACGCAAGGATAAATACTCTTACCTATTTAGCTTCTCATTCTGAGAGTGGGCACCATCATCAGCAGCTCCAACAGGAAGCAGCATGACATTCTTGCCTGTTGCTTCTTGAAAAGTAAGGGTGACAGGAATGCTTCCTCCCTCCCTCGTCAGGTCTGGTTCAACCCCAAACACTAGAACAAAGTGATACCCTCATCAGTTTGGAATTGTATTTGTTTTTCCAACACAGACCCTTACTGCTGTTTAAGCAATCAAGTACCAACTACTTCTGTACCATGTGCTGGCCAAATCTTGATTGGTTTTCATCAGCCAGACCACCGAGGTAGCAGAACTGTGGCATTTTCCCCCTATATGTAGTGCTGGAGTACTCTTGCTTTTGAGTACACAAAAACACTTAATCTGAAAGGCTGTCTGTAGTGCAACACAAGTCGCCTTTGCTCCAGTTGCCCTAGCATAACTGATTAGGAAGGATGCTAGGATGACTGAGGGCTACAGCTAAGCAAGTGATCTCAACTACTGACCATCTCACCCTAACGCAAAAGCAGCACCGTGCCAGTGGGCTTGTGTCAGTACAGTAAGGGGAGCTTGGTACCATGTTTTTACTTCTTATACCTCAGACTCGAGTTTAAGGATTGCACATAACATGGTTCCTTAGGAAGCCAAAGTGGAGAACACTGTAGACTACCTCAGATTTTGATTCCTCCCAGTGCTTAGTGGGAGACCAACCGACCTGTCTGCATGGCCCTCCTGCCAGCCATGTAATGGGGATGGTTGAAGTCTGAGACCCAGGGTTTTCCACCATGGCCCAAGTATACTCTGAATTTGTTTGGGCTCTGCAGCTCCGCAAACTTTTTGCTCAGGTAGTCTTCAACCTGTAAGCAAGATTGAACAACCTTATCTACTGCTAGCATTTGCATGAAGAGTGGTAAAGGCTGCATTCTTAAAGCATCTTAGGGACTTACTACTCACTGTGCAGCAATAGCTCTCTTTGTTACTACTATTTCATATTATTCTACTTATATACTATTTATATTACATATTTCACCTCTGCTCTGAAGTCAGAATATCTCCTTTAGGCAAGTTAATTTGCTACTGCAGAACAGTTACCTAATATGTCAAACTTAGGCTTTTGAATAGATACTTCTGGTGATATAACTGCCCTATAATTAAACCAGCATTTATTCCTGAACCCTTGCTTCAAGTTAGTGAGAGCAACTGAATAGACAGGCCACAACAGCCCAGCATGTGACCATACAGCAATTACCTCAATTATCTGAATTGAGGTGCAGGACACAAGACTGTAGCAAAGTAACCAGAACTGCTTTAGAAACCAGAAATGCTCTTCCCCCAAGCACGGAGAAAAGTTGAGAGACTAGTTCTTGTGAGAGACCATCAATCCATCTCAACATACATGTTTTGTGACTTCCTCAGGAGTCATGTTTGGCACAAGTCTGATTGAGAACTTGCCAATCACTTTCCTAGGAATCACAGTCTTGGCTCCAGAGGCTGAGAAGGCTCCTTCGATTCCATGAAGAGATAAAGAAGGATATCTCCACCTATGCATAAGGATATCTCTCTGCAGAAGTAAAAGGAAAGATGCATGGTTACATTAAGTTTAACAGAGATCCCTGAAGTAATAATCCCTTAAATCTGATAGATTTTTAAGAAACTGTGCTTTCTGCCATGGGCAAACACAGCTCATTCAAAACCACTCACTTATAAACAGAAGGTGTTACTCATTAAACACACATTCTGATACAACAGCTGGGTTATGAGCACCTTAAGGGATCAGTAGCTCTAGTGTGGCTTTCTCCTAGAAAGCTTACAGGACACAGCCTGCTTCTGACAAATACACTGCAAGTTCTAGCCCCCAGTGCCTCAAGTCCAGCAGGTGCCTTCATCACCAAGTCACATGTCTGTGAAGTCTGCAAGTTCTGCAAGAGCCTCACCACTGTGCAGACAGGTGTAGTGTACTCCTACTTGTATCAGTTCTAAATTGCCCAAACTCTAGGTCGATTAAAACGAGTGTTACTGCCTTTCAGATCACTTCTGCATTTCCTTCTCACTGCCTCAGACAGAGCTGTACAGTACACTGGATACTGGGAATTGAAGATGTGTGTCCTGTATAGCTACAGGCTCTCAAACATGAACTTCACTGCAAAGATTCAGGAGACTGAAAGTTTCTTCCAGGTACACCTTGCCTCTGATCTTCAGAGAAGATTTAACTGTCACTTCAAATATTTCAAGCACATTGCTCCTCCCCTGGGAGATTACACCCTTCTCTCCCAAGTCTCTCCTTAGTCCTAAGGTCCTTCTCACAGGATCATTAGAACTCCCTCAGTAAGTTAAGCTAAGCTTTCAGTCTAGCTAAGTCTGAACAGCTTTGGTTCAGTATCACACAAAAGGCATCTTGACAGCCTCTTACATACAAGCTTTATTTCACCCATTGCTTTATAGGACAAAACTAAACAAGGAACAGCCTGTGTGCTCTCAGTTGATATAAACCTGAGCATGTAAAGTCAAGGTCAAGGATATAAAATTGTTACTAATACCTGTAAGTTGAGTCTGAAGTCTCTTCCTGACAGTATTAGGATATAAGGCAGACCTGCACATATAAACTTGCCTTTTGCAAGACTTGTTTCTGCTTTTTATGATAGGTGTATTTACAACTAGGGTTCAATGCTTTAAAATTAGCATGCAACAGCTTGCAAGATTCAATGCTCTTAAAAGCATTAATTTGGATAGCTCCCAGAATAAAGATTTGAGAGGTTCAGACATGAGTTTATTGAACTTAAGCCTGTTCAAACAGTTGGCCTGTTGCCTAATTCATGCCTACAAAACAGTCATTGCTCACCAGGTCTAGGAAGATGTTCAGCTTAACCTTTAGCTCACCACAGTAAGATCTCAAGGTGTTCTCACCTTTTGAGAAGTCATATCTATGAGCAACTAAATATCTGATAACCCATTGAACTTTTCAGATGCAGGAAGTCATATAATTTTATATATCTGACCTCTCAAAAAGAGACAGCAATTCTTATCTAGCATTAAAAGAACAGCACTAGATAAAGTCCTGTACAAGTTCAAAATGCTAGTTATACACAGACTAAGGAGCAAATTCCAAGTTGCCTAGACTGCTTGCCTCTAAGCAAGAAATAACCTAGACTAAGTTTCCAAGCACCTAACTTTGCAGAGGAACTGACGGTGTTAAGTATCAAGTCAGTAGGTGACATTTTCAAAGCAATCTCACCATTCTAAAGACATCTGATCAATTCTCTGCCTACAAAATTACTTGGTAACTACATGAACCCAGGGCAGCACCCACAGATGATTGTCTTCTACTAGTAAAGCCTAAATTAACACAGCTAGCAAGGATAGAGTACCTTTGTATCATGCAATAGTTTAGCTGCTCCTATATCTTTTGCATATTCTTCCATGTCAAAATCAATCTTCTCATACAGTGTCAGCTCCTCATCAGTAACAGGTGCCACTGCTTCATAAAGGCCTGGGATAAGGATCTTCCCTTTCTTGTCTATAAGAGAACCTGTAAACAAGCACCTAATGTCATTATTTAACCAGAACAAACAAGGTATCATTGATGGGAACACTTCCACAGAAATTAGAAGTCTCTGCCTTCTGAGAAAGAATAATTAAACTCTTGAACACTACGCTTCCCAGAGGCTGTGCCACTAAGCATGGAAGGCACTTGTGGAATCTGCAGCTAAACACATGCTTCCTTGCAACTGTATTTAATTCTAATGCTATATATACAGCTAGCTGTTTAAGGGGAGGATTCCCAAGGAGTTCAGTATGGCATATGTAGAAGAGTTTGCCAAGAAGAGCTGATTTAATTAACATACTAGGTTGCAGAAAGGCTTTAGAGGAAGCTGAAGTAGATGCAAAAATACAAGGAAGTTCTTGCCAAGAAGTTGCCTAAGGCAGCCTGGTTCATGCATACCCAGCAAGCACCATTTCAGTGGCCATTGCTTTGCATCAGCCATTAGCAGCATGTGCTGATGAACAGCCCTTCAGAACTCCCCTTGCTGCAAACTCATGCTCTAACTGCTCTTATAGTTTAGATGCATTCAGTGAAAACTGCTTTTTCTTACCCATTAGAGTAATGAGATCTGTCATGGCCTCATGTACTGAACCACCATAAACTCCAGAGTGAAGGTCTTTGTCACTACATTCCACCTGGTTTGAAGTGAATTAAGATTCAGGTTAATTTTAGCACAAAGACACTGTCAAATGCACAGAAGACATTTACCCAAGCTTTTTTGTGCACATATATTGAGAATGCATCTGATTTTGAAATGAGATCACTCAGCTGCAATACATTAAAGCAGATGTTTTTATTGCTCTTCAGTATGCAAGCCCTTTCTACTGACTGTCTCAATCATGGAGACTTCAGCATTGGCATCTTCTTGCGCACTTAAGGCAACACCTGGATGAGTATTTATGCCATAAGAATCCTCCAAGTAAAGGTGCCAGCTTACCTTGCTTCATACATTTGAACACTACTCCTCCTACACAAATATCATATGGGATAATAAAAGTGTAAACAACTAATAGAAAGAGTTCTATTTTGGTCAGTTCCAGCTTTTTTGAAAAAAAAGTGTACTGGAATGTTTCTAGTGGAAACATCAGCTTGATGCCATTTTTGCAGTGTTTCAGCACTTACCTCTATGAAGTAGTAGCAGATGCCCCTCAAACCATACGTGATACAAGGCTTATTCTTGCCCAGCCAGTAGTTGTCAGAAATACAAACATAATCCACATCTTTGAAGAAAGTGTCTTGCTGAGCAAAGATCAGTTCATCAAGGCCCTCAGATCCTGATTCTTCCATACCCTCCAGGCAGAACTTAACATTTACTGGAAACTCCTTTGAAAATTAAAAACAAAGACAGATTAAATATGTGAAAACATTACACTCCTTCAGCCATCAGTTATATTCAGCTGTCACATGCACAGCAGAAAAACAGATATAAGTTAATCTCATGACAGTGGAATTTATTAATTATACACTAAGTATTACAAAGCCTGGACTGAACTTACCTTGAGGGAACCTACATCACCCTCCACTTTGTGGAATTCAAACTCCTCAAAAAAGTTTTAACTAAGTTCTAGAACAACTTGTTCCCAGTCCTCTGAACTGTGGGAACACTGCAGAGATCTGTTACTAAAGGTAAAGTCACATGGCTAAGAAAACTAGTATTAACCACAGAAATTGCATGACAGACAGAACTACCCTGTCTATCCAGTCTATCATATCCTATGCCTAGACAGCATCTGACCTGCCAATTCTTTTCACAAGCAATAGCAACTTGTCTTGCCAGATCAAGCAGACATCCTAAGCACTACTTGTGATTGCACAGTTACTTGAACAGAAACAGAAAAGTTCCCAGTTGAGTGTTAACAAGTTCACCCCTTCCTAGAGCTCAGTGGCAGTGAGACATCCTTACAAAGTCACCACATTGGATTATTCCTCCAGCCCCAGATGCTTGCATGTATATTTTCCTTCCCACACATTTTGTCAAAACAAAATGTATCAAGTACAATTCAAATATCTACAAGACTAATCAGAAAGTCAACTCAAACCTACTGGGGCATCAGGGAATCTACAGGACTGTTGCATCATTGCTCTGTTCAGCTGAATAAGCAGGCTTGCCTCACAAGAGTTTGTGGTTTGGGCAACATTTACTGCTACTCAGCTGATGTAAAAAGGCAGGACACATTCTGGGCATGTACCTGGTTAGTTTGTTGATAAGCCTCCAAGGCATTCAGCCAGGCAAGCACTGGACCTTTGTCATCTGTTGATCCTCGCCCATACAGCTTTCCTGCAGAAACAAGATACAAATTAACCATCGTAGGGAAGTACTAGGATGAAGCTTCAGTCATCTCTTGCCTGCAGGAGAAAACATTTTAAAATAGGCTTTTTAGCCCTGCTTATCTTAACTTGCATTTCTGATCCTGTTAAGGTAGAAGTTTCACATCCTACTGCATACACCCATGCAAGTGCATCAGGTACAGGACCACATTAGTCCTCCCAGCCTGAGATATCCCACCTCTTCTCACAGGTGTTCCCTGGATGGGAGCTGAAGATAAACCTGGAAGAGACATAACTGCCTTGGGCTAATTTGTTCCCACATCCTTCACAATAACACAGCAGGCAGGGTTTCAATTCAGTAATTCTGTTTGAAGAGTGAGACTTCAGTAGCTAGTGAGCCATCACTTCTCTGGATTGTCCAGATAAATGTCAATCTCCCCAGAAAAGGCTTTAGTCAAAACCTGTTTTACAGACTACAGGGATGCCCCAGGAACAACATGGGATCACAGAGAGGCAGATACTGTTGCAACTCAGAGCCGCAGCTTTAACCCCTAAGCACTAGGTATAAGCACAGTGCAGAACCAGCCAAGGCTTGCAAGGTAAGGAGCTCTTGGTAAGTAAGTCTCCTACACTGACAGGCTGCACAGAGAAGCCACAGCCTGAGGCAAGTCTAGCTCTTGCTGTCGAGTAAGATAATCCAACTTAACTGGACTGCTGCCTTTGACCAAGTGCACAATTAGAAATACTAGTTATCACAGATGCTTCTTTTCTTGGCAAAGATTAACACTTACACAACACATGGTTAATGTCCTATTCGTATGACTTTTACACTGAACAAAACAAGGAAGACTTTAGTAGCACTGGCTTTTCTATTTAAAGAAAGTTCCAGTCTCCTCCTGGTTACTGGCAATGCTTTATTTCAACAGGAGTTACTGCGCGAGTGCATCCTGTTTGTGGGAGAGGGACACTTGTCCAGGCATTGGCTCTGTAAGCACAGCTTCTGCAGTACTCCCTGCAGCACAGCACTGGCACAAGGAATCCAGGGACGCTGCTGAACCACTACTGCCCCAGGCAAAACAGCGTTTTAAGTGTGTGTGTGTGTGTGTGTGTGTGTGTCCCTCTCCCCCTCCCCGTAGTTGTTCAGAATCCCTGCAGTCTGACACAACCTTATGGATGACAAGCTGGGAAGGGCAGAAGAAAATATTTCTAGAAAGCCTTGTGGCAACCAATTGTTACAGTGGAAGGCCACAGCTATGGCTTTGCTGTAGCTACAAGGAAGACAGCGTGCAAGTGCAGTCTATCAGAAACAGAAGCAAGCTCTGACAGCAGTTGCATTTTGGCTCTAATTATTCACTACTTACCCTCCCGCATCTTTTACCTCAGCAGCGTTAAACATACCCCATGTCCATTCTTAGTCCTTCTCCCTTTCAATCAAGGGGCTTGAGCAACTACAATTGTAGAAGAGTTCAGAAATACCACAGTTGTTAAGGAAGTGCTTAGTTTGAGGTCCACACTTACCTTCTCTTTCTACAAGCATGAAGGGCTCACTATCCCAGCCATCCTCTAGTGCTGCTGGCTGAACATCCAGGTGACCATATACACACACAGTCTTTTTGCATGGATCTGAGCCAAGGGTTCCCAGAACAATTGGCGGCAGAGGGATCTCAGATCCATCAGGCAGCTGGTAATAGGAGGCAAGAAGTTTCATGCAAATATGAAATGTCAGAGTGGCACATTTCTATCAGAGAAATGAATCACTTCAACATTATGGATGCTATGAGACTAGGGGCATAGATAGGTGAACCCAACTAGGCTAATCTGCCAGGAGCAGTGTGCCAATGAAGGCACAGCAAGCAGCACAATGACAGTAACAGTTCCCTGACAAGTCCCAGGAATGGTCAAAAAGTGTTCCAGCTGCTTAGAACTTAGCTTTAAACACTTCTACATCAGTTTTTAGCAGAGCAAGCTGTTTGCATGACAAGCTGCCATGTCTGATGCTGACCTAAGCATCAGTGCTAAACTCCATTCATTGTTGCACTCCACATTGCTTGTCACTGCACTTTCATCCTGTCCACAGTACAACTCTCAAGTTTCCTGACAGTGGTGTAACACGTGCCTAGATCTAAATAAAGTCAGCATAACAGCTGTATTTACCTATACCAGACTATGCTATTAAGCAAATGACAAGTTAATGCTCTTGAACTTAGTTCACAAGCTGAACTTGGCTTAGTCCTTTGGAATACACCATAAGCAGTTATCTCATGCTATTCTCAGTCAGCAAGTAGTTCCCTTCCAATGAGCTAACTAGGCACTGTTTAGATCAAGATCAGCTCTGACTTCTCTTGTGGCTCCAAACTCCCAAGTATTATCAAACAAGTTATTACCTGGTCCTTGGTCAGCTGCAGCTCTAAGTGATTAAAGCATTACTGCAAGAACAGGACAACTTCAACAGCTGCTTTACACTGCCCTTCACTGATACAGCAGCAATGTACACAATACACTGACAAGCTCTGACTGTGCTTAACATAGGCTGACTTTAAGCCATCTGCAAGAGTTTTCTATAACCAGAAAAGTTAACGTAAAACTCTAAAACCAGTTCTTGCCCTTAAAAGTTACACTGATGAAAGAAATCTACATTAATTTAAACACTTTGGATGGGAATTCAGGGTGTAGGTAGCAGCAGAGTCAGAATTATCCTACAGATTCTTGCCTAAGAGGGCACACAAAGCCAGCTGCTTCCCTGCAAGGACCTGTAGTGCTACAAACAGGTACATTCACTTGCCAAAAGCAAAAACTGGTCAGAGGGCCCTGATACAGACTTCATCCAGCAGTCTTCAGCACCAGTTACAATGACTGCCTTAAACTAGCACACACTCCAGTACAACAGGATTCTGAATGCCATTATCCAAATGCTAGTCTTACCATTTTAGTATGGGTCTTACTCTGAGATGCGGTGACTAGGCACTTCAAAGTGGGAGAGTATCCCATGGACTGTTCCCTAGATTATCATTATCATTCTCATAAGCACATACATTTCTCAGGTGAGGAAAAGCAGCCCAGGCAGCTAAAAATAAGGGGTGGATGCACACTACTAAGTGTCCTGTTTCTGGCAAGGAGCAATGCTACCTTCTGACAAATGTTCACACTTAAAGCTAAAACTCTTTTGAAAGCCTTACTGGAGCTTCAGTCAATACCTGCACAGCCTATGGGGCCAGGGTACACCACTAGCCTACTGTTAAATACAACCATTTTTGTTTATAGATGCTCTTTCATGCTCAGTTAAAGTATTTTAAATGCCTTTAAAAGACAGTCTAAAATTTAGTACAACATGCTTAACTAATTTGAATCCTGATATTTAATATGAACAAAGGCTTTAACAGGAATCTCAGATTATGTGGCAAGAAACACTATCCAATACCTCTCTCTAGGCCACTACCCACAAGACCCTTACATAGTGATCCAGACCAGAAGACCATCAGGCGTGAAGGAATTAGCAATTCACATAGTTAGCCCAAGTATACCCAGACCTGTGCTGTGCTCTGTTGCATCTTCCTGCCTGTGCTGCACATGTCCTTGGGCTGCAGAACAAACTTAGCCAGGTCTAAGGGACTGAAGCATTTCAGGAAAGAGCTGGGGGCTGTTCAGCTTAGAGAAGACAGAGGATCTGATCAGTGTTTGTCAATATGTAAACGGTGGATATCTAGAGGAAGGGGCCAGACTCTTCTTAGTGGTGCCCAGTGACAGAACAGTGGGCAATGGGTGCAAACTGGAAGATGAGAAGTTCTACCTCAACATGAGAAAGACTTCTTTAAGGGGGACAAACCACCAGAAGACATTTCCCAGAGAGGCTGTAGTCTCCTCTGGGGATCCTCAAGACTCACCTGGGCATGATCCCATGCAACCTGATCTAGATGATCCTGCTTTAGAGGAATGTTGAATCAGATTAACTTCCTACTAAGATGACATGCAGGTGCTCACATACCTTTTGTTTTCCAATATCCATAAGTTGGGTTGTGCCTCCCAGTCGCTCAATGTCCTTTGCAGCAACTTCCATCATATGTCTGATTTCACCCCTCTTCTCTGGCCATGCTGACACACTCTGGATTGCCACCCATTGAGCCAGACGCTACAGAACAACAGCCAAGTTAGTTTTCACTGCATGTGAATTATGGCATGGGAGGCACTATACAAATACCACCACCTTGCAGTACAATTAATAGTTTTAGTGAAGCTTAGACTTGAGACAAATCAGCTGTCTTCCACTCAAAGGAGTACCCTAACCATTGGTAATACACTCAAAAGCTCTCTAAAATGTCACTTTTGTACAGCCTCCCCAGCAGCATAGAAGAAAGGCTACGCACACAGAAAGTGGGCTTAGGAGTATGACAGCTTGTGCATATTGTCCCTTTCTCGTTCTTCATTAAGAACCCAGACCCAGCTGTTGCTCTTCAGGCTTCTTCAAGGCTGCCTTAGTCACCCTTCCACCAAGGAAATCACCAAAAGCAACTGTCAGAAGTTGATCATTGAGCATAGTTCTTGCCTGGCAGTTTGAGTGCTATTAAGTAGCAAGTTAAACAGCAAAGTACAGAATGTAACCTCTCCCTACATGCTTCCCACCCCTCAACATGAACAGTTTCATATGAGAAAGCTTTATTCAGCCTTGTACACATCTTTCCTCACGTCTCAGAATACAAGACAGTATAAATCTAGTTTGGTATTCAGAATGTTATGGTCAACAACTTCCACCCCTGAACAAGTCACCACCTACGCTATACAGTACTGAAGCATTTCCTAATGAATGTACCAAGGAGATAAAGGCCTCTGAACAGAACATACCTAAACTTAAGCCATTTTTTGACTCAAACAAGTCACACCTGCTGCCTGGTCCCCACCTCTCCCCAGCTGTTTGACATTACACTTCCATAATATGCCCAACAATGAAGTAACAAGCTCAAAGCTGACCGCTGAGCAATATCACATAGCTATTGGTGCTCCAGGACAAAACTCTGAAAGAAAAAGCTTACCTGAATATAGAGGTCCTGGTGTTCATCAATGTATTTAAAGAGTGTTTCAAGAGTAGCCATTTTCTGATCAGAATGGTGTTGCCAAAAATTCTGTAACAGAAAAATTATTTAGCCTTCACAGATTTCAGAAGTCAATAAGCAAGCAGCCACAGAAGACTTTCACCTTTCAACTGCTAATGTCTCATAGCCTGTTGTGCTAATAAAAAACTTGAGGCTACTCTCACTCATGAGATAAAACAGCAAAGTGGCTAAACAAAAGTATATTAACACCCCTGTTTCTGCCTCTCTCCCCGAAATACCTTCAGAAAGTCAACTTGGCAAACTTGCCTATAGAGATGCTTTGATCATATGCTTCACTTTACTACAGAATGACAGGCAATACGTTACTCACCTGAAAGCTACTCCAAAGTTAGATTTTACTATAATGGTTCAAACATGCCATATGACTTGAATGCTAGTAGCTAGATCTAAGAAAGCACTACACTTCTACTGTGTGGTCTACAAAGTAAGTTAAAAGCCGGCAGCTTAATGACTGTGCCTTTTTTCAGCTTTAAAATCCTAAACCTGCCACTCATCCTTTCCAAAGGTCAGGGAAGCCACAGAAACAGAAACCAGTCCCAGCAAGCCATGAACTAATAGTGACCAGTTCTATGGTACCACTTCCTTGTTCTTAGTTTCAACAGATACTCATGTGAGCAAACCCAAGACACATGAGCAAATCCTGCTCATCAGCCCAAAATTTGCATTTAAGACAGACGACAAGCTTAATCTTAGTTCTCAAGTTAAAACTAAAGATATAGCAAGTCCTCCAAGGAGTTGATCTTTCAACATGTCTCTAAAATCCAAGGGACAGGACCATGAGAATAAAGTCCACATCTTACACTGAACAAGCATATTTCAGCAGCACCCATGACTGCGCTTCAGTGTTCTGCCCAGACAGCTTTATCCCATACCCTTTAATCTTTTTTCTACGTAAGTGAGAGTCACAAGACAAACATAAGAGTTGTTAAAACATTTGTCTGTCCCAGGATTTCTTGAACAGCTTCCTACAAAGATGAAATCAATGCTCTCAAGCCAGTTTGTCCCATGCAACGTACTGCAATCCTATCACCCTGAAGCTAGTAAAGACATTTTTGCCCCGCCCCCCAGCCCCTTCCCCACAGGCACGGTGGGCAACCCTGACATGAGCACTTAACCAGGTCAGGAGAGGCCTGTAGCCATCCCAAAGCAGTCGCCACCGGCCATTACAAGCAGCAGCACATATTACAGGCCCTGCCCCTCGGGATGCGGCTGACTCAGAGGTCACATTTGGGCTTTTACAAGGTTTTGCGGCAAAAGGGAAAGCGCACCGCAGCCCCAGGTCTGTGACTGCTGAGGGGCTCTGTGACCGACCCTCAGGGAGAGAGGTTCCCTCTCTCACGGGGGAAAGACAGCAGCAGCAGCTTCCCTCGGAGGAGCTGAACGACACCAGACCGCGCAGGCGATCCCTACCGCAGGACACTGCGTAGGGCTCAGGAGGGACACCGCAATGGCCTGCGCCTCCCTGCAGGGCCGAGGCGCAGAGGCGGCCTCCTACAGGGCTGCGGAAAGGCTAGGCGCGGCCCTGCGCGCCAGAGCCGCACAGCAAACGGAACCCGAACCAGCCGTCCCGTCCCCCCACCTATCCTGCACCACCTAGGACTCACCTCACGCCGCCCCAGCTCTGCCGCAGGCGCCGGCCGCCGCCGCGGGGCTTAAATACCGCCGCTCCTTGCCCGCCTCTCGCCGCGGTGGTCAATCCGCGGGCAAGGCGAGGGACTCCTGGCACTGCCCCGGCGCGGGGAGGCGGTGCTTGCTGCGGGGAGGCGGGGCCGTGGGCGGTCTTTTCCTGCCGAGGGCGGGGACAGCGGTCGTGTTTAGTCCTGCGTGGGGTCTCATTCAGGTAGTGCGGTGCAGCCTCCCGCACGCCAGTGACACGAGATGGGCGAGGGTATGAGTAGTGCGAGGGGCATGTGGGAGTTAATATGGGAGATAATAGAGGGGAACAGAGCCTGGGTGCACATCGGGGGGAGGGTAGTTTGGGAAGTCTTGGCCTGAGCTCGTCTGGACAACTGAACTACTCCACCCAACGATGAGACCTTCACAGTATCACAGACACACAGAATGGTCTGGGTTGGAAGGGACCTCAAGGATCATTGATTTCCAAGCCCCCTGCCACAAGCAGGGCCACCAACCTCCAGGCCTGCATCTAGACAAGGTTGCCCAGGGCCCCATCCAACCTGGCCTTGAACACCTCCAGGGATGGGGCATCCACCACCTCTCTGGGCAGCCTCACCACTCTTCTGTGAAGCACTTCCCCCTAACATCCAGTGTAAACCTTCCACCCCTCTAGCCTCAATCCATTCCCCCTTGTCCTACCACTATCTACCTTCGTAAAAATCCGATTCCCCTCCTGTGTATATGCTCCCTTTAAGTAATGGAAGGCTGCAATGAGGTCCCCTCGCAGCCTTCTCCGGGATGAACAAGCCCAGCTCACTCTGCCAGTTCCAACCCCCTAAGCATCTTTGTGGCCTCCAGCACCAGCAGCACCAGCAGCACCACATCTCTCTTGAATTTTTCAGATCTGAGCACAGGACTCCAGATGGGGCTTCATAAGGGCAGAGTAGGGACAATCACCTCCCAGACCCTGCTGGTCACCCCTCTTCTGATGGAGCCCAGGATACCACTGGCCTTCTGAGTGTAGCATATCTGAAGTGCCAAAGCAATAGCAGGTGAGGATCCTGAAAGCTAAGCCCTGCTCTGAGGAGAGGACAACTATGTGAATCACTTTTGTGAGATGGCTTCAGACTGAGAGCTGTGGGCTGTGGGAGGCCAACAGGGATACGGTTGCCATAATAGCTGTGCCTGCCCTTGCTGAACAATTCCATGTGAAATCATGAAATGGGGCAGAAAGGTTCTATGGATGCTACAATAAGAGTACAAAATGTCACTCTCATTTTTTTTTAATTTAATTGCAAGCAGCAGTTGTATCCCTATATGCAACCATACAGCATCTAAAAATTCTGCATTGTCCTTTGTCTTGAGTAAGATAAATATACAACAGTTTCTTTACCGCACTTTTGAGGGGAAAAAATGAAGACTTTAAAAAAACCCCAAAACATTAAAAGCTTTAAATTAAGATATCTTCATCCTCTAATTTATCTTGCTATTTCAAACTCTGTCTTCCCCTTTTCCTTGTTATTTGTGTGTTTCTTCTTGGGGAGGGGAAGTGTAACAAGCCCAACTTTTCTAAACATTGAGCACTCACAGTACATTAGGTAAACTGCCAGACTGAAAGGAAAGATTATGTACAGGGACTTGCAGAGCAATGCAGCTTTCATGGGTGTATTCATCTTCTTGCACACAGTATTTTTTGACTAGTGGCAGTAAGTTTAAAACAGTAACATAGGCAGGTTATAACTGATGTTTAAGGAATTCCTCATGGGTTGCTTTAATCCCTTCTAAACTTGTGTGTCCTATTTACAACACACCCATTCACATGCACCTATATGGACAATTTGACTGCTTTAACAATGTTTATCTTAAATGCACTAATCAGGCTAATGACTTGAAAGCTTCAGTATAGCATTTTCTGCTGTCTTCCTTTTATACTTTCAAATGCACAAAAATTTTTCTTAAGGGCCCATGATCCTAGGGAATACCTCATTATGGCTTTGTTAAAAAGCATATTTCACTGTGACTGAGTCTGAAAGCTCTTAAGATAACATAACAAGCTTGATGTTTCTGTAACATTTAAGTAAGATGTATGTATGCAAACATCTTACACCAACCTTTGCTGGGTTTTGTACCCTCTCTGGGCTTGTGCATATTAACATATAAACTCTGGGATGAAGTTCACAGTCCTCTGTGATACATTTTTTTTTCCTTCAAATTAATTTTTTGCCCTCACCTGATAGAAGAAAGACATTAGAGATATTGGCAAAGTGCAGCAAATTAGATATGGACAAACTGGATTGACTGGATTACCCCAACCTATGTGCAGGACCTTGAACTTGGCCTTATTGAACTTCATGAGGTTTGCACAGGCTCAACTCTCAAGCCTCTCCCTCATCTCCAAATTAGATAAGAAACCATAAGCATAAGGTAGATTTAATTAAGCCTGTCTTGGGCAAGGGAATGGACTAAATGAGCTCTTGAGGTTTCTTGTAGTTGCAGACACACTAGAAGCTGTCTGAGGCATGGAGGAGGAGATGTGAAACACAGTTCTGGCATTTAGTAGATGCAAGAAATACTTCTCATGCTACCAAACTTCAGATAAAACTCTTGCCAGGAGTTTACAGGACAGTAATTTTCCTTTGACAGATTTTCCTCTCTCGATTTTAATGACGGGGTTGTTCAGAATATTGTTCTTTGCATTAAGGCTTTGCTTTTCTTCCCTGTTATTTTAGACATGTCCACTCATGATGGCTACTGTTCTGAAATAAGGCACGTGGGAGCACCTTAGCTTTCCAATGGAGAACCTTATTGCAGGATGGAGCCTGGTATAACTAAGTTTGGTTCTTTGTCTGTTAGCTGTTAGCAGAAAGATTAATATACTTTCTGGATGACTGTCCTGTTTTCAGCAGGGATAGAGTTAATTTTCTTTCTAGCAGCTGGTGCAGTGCCTTGTTTGGGAGTTAGGATGAGAGCAGTGATAACACCTTGATGTTTTCAGTTGTTGCCCAGCAGTCAAGGACTTTACAATTTCTCATGGTGCCCTGCTAACTAGAAGGCAGGGGGGCAACCAGGAAGCTGGGAGGAGACACAGCTGGGATAGGTGACCCAAACTGGCCAAAGGGACATTCCATACCATACAGTGTCGTGTTCTGTTTAAAGCTGGGGGCCTGGTGTTGCAGCTGGGTGTCTTGTGCAATATCAATTTTGGTGTGTTGGCTGAACACCTGCCTGCTGATGGGAAGTGATGAATCAGTTCCTTGCTTTGCTTGCGTGTGTGGGCTGAGAGGCTGGGCAGCTTGGGGGGTCTTGTGCGCCAGTTTGGGGGAACTCGCGCAGCATCAACTTCAGATGGAGGGAAATTGTGCAGTTCATCACTTGCTTCGTGTATATATTAGCAATTTAATTATTATTATTGTTGTTGTTATCTCCCTTTTCTGTGTGTGCTGTGAAGCTGATTTTATCTCAACACATGAGTCTCTCACTTTCCCTCCTCCAATTTTCTCACCCATCTCACTGGGGAGGAGTGAGTGACTGGCTGCATGGGGCTTAATTTTTGGGCAGGGCTAAACCATGATAGTGACTTCTCTCCCCTGCCTTCTGATCACAACATCTATTTTTGTCCAAGTGGGAATTCTTTCTTGGGAACAGAGCAGGCTACTATTTGTGTTGGACCCAGCAGAAGGAGATAAAGTTTATGGGACAAATCCGATGATGGAATCACTCCCTCTTCTGCCAGGTCTGACTTTGTGACTAAAGGTGACCAGAGCTGGAAATCACCTTGCGGTTGACATTCCAGCAATGTGAGCCTTGCCTGTTATCTCTGGCTTTTCAAAACCAAGGGGTAGGAAGAGTGTGGCCTCAGATGCCAAACTAATTTAGAGGCATAGAACTAAAGTGAAACAAACCAAAGTATCATTTACTGTCCTGCTTTTCCAGTCAGCACTATGGCTTCAGAAGAAGCCTTGCTCTAGCCTCAAAAAAAATAGAGCTGCTTATCTGGCATATGCAATTGTGAAGTGCTGAATATTTGGGTGTGCTGATGGCCTTCCTAATGTAGTAATGCATGTGTGCCATCTCATAATTAATTATTTTTATCCTCAAAATAGTCCTCCAACATAAAAATGTTTGAGCTTTTTTTTATGATATTTATGTGGGAGAGCACAGTATGGGGTGCCTGTGTGCCAGTCCCTGGTCAGAATCCTATTGGAGTATGTGATGTTCCAATATGAGACCATACATCCAGGCTTTGCTTTTGTGGATGAAGATGTGGACCCAGAGGAATGCTGCAATGGAAACAAGAACTGAATCTAATTCTAAAGTCCTGGTCCCATGATCCTTTCTTCCTGTCCTTGCACAATGGGGCTCCAGTACCAAATGGGGTACTTCTCCTTCCTCATTGCTTCCCACAGAACTCTTCCTGTCCCTAGTCTCCTGGCTCAGTGGTGGAATCATTAAACCTTTTTACAACTCTGATAGCCACTGTATCAGTGAGCTTGTAACTTTCCTGTTAAAAATCACACTCCAAAGCTTGCTGCAACTTCAAATCCTCCAGTGTCCTCACACAGTACCAAAACTTGATTACTATAAGCCTTCAGTAGTCACTAACTTCTTCATAACACCATTGAACCTGAAGTCTCTTGTAGGTACTATATTTATCTGCAAGCTACAAGAACATAAAGTAGAATATAAAGATCTTGCAGTGCACTGCTGAATAACCATTCTCTTTCTTTTGGCTTTATATAAAGTGCTTTGCCCCTCCCTTTAGGTGCTATTTTGGCTATTTTGCCTGGTCTGTACACTATATGTCAGTCTGCGATTTCTGTGTCCTCTTGTCAGGATGCAGTAGTGACACGTTAGAAATGCAGCTGTTAGGAACCCAAAATAAACCTGAAGACTGGCTAACCTGTCTAAAGGGCTAGAGAAACTGTCTCTAATTAGAGAGTAGCAGAGATCCAGACAGCAAGAAACTCCTAAATTTAATGTGCAGATTGACTGAATATTAATGTGCTTTTGGCAACATGCTCCACACTGCACTGCCCTAATGTTGGCCAGGAACAGGCACTCTTTCTATTTTGGGGATCTCCGTCTAAAAGAGGGCAGGTAATGTTCTCTCTCCTCATATTGAGGCACAGATGAAGCAGTGGGAGAGGCAGTTTGCAAGTAAATTGCTCCTCCCCAGCACCTTGGAGGACTGGCTTGCAAACCGAAGAGCCAAGGAAAGTCACTGAATGGGTGTGTCAATGAAGCTCCAAAAGGAGTAAAAGAATCACCTACGTCCCTTTGTTCAATGTCTGCTTCTCTGCCTAAGAGTCATTACAGAACTCCATGCTTCTGCCTGCTTGTCCTGATACTCTGTATTAACATAACAAGGCAATGGCTGGAAAGGGAACGATGGGATGTCTGTCATGTAACAAGCAAGCAAAACAGACAGGCAAGCGAAGGGTCAATAGCCTGACTAGATGCAGTCTGACTGCAAATGAGAACCACAGCCCTTGGACACTGCTTCATTCCAGCACTTTTCTTTGGAATGACCACAGAGCCCAAATGCCAAAAACATTTTATCCTTTTGCAGCTTAATCTCAACTACCCTGTGTTTCGTCCCAACACCATGCCCATTTTATCCATGCTGGAAGCACACGGAACATGCTGTGTGCATAAGTAGATGTCATTTTCAATTCCTCCTTGAATGTATTTTGCAGTGTTGAGAGACTTTATTTCAGCCTTTTGTGAGATGCTGATTTGCCAAAGAGAAAGAAAAATTTTAAAGAGACTTGGCCAGCACTGCATGCTCTCCTCAAGGAAATGGAGTTTAAGTGCTTCCCCAGCTGGAATTTTCCTCCAGGGTTGCAGCTCTGTAGGACTGCTCTTCAGTGTCTGTTGGGGTTTCACCGTGGTTCCTTATCCTATCCTTTGGTGGATCTTCCCTCTTCCCAGACTGAGGATTGCATCCAAAATAGTGTTTTTCATTTGAAAACATTTCAAATGAAATGTTTTCCTTTTTTTTTTTTTTGGGGGGGGGGGGGGGGGGGGGGGGTTGTTTGGGGTG
>VXBZ01002998.1:621689-684020 GCA_013399135.1 Heliornis fulica
CCCTCCCTCCCTCCCTTCCCGGGGTGAGGGCAGGTGCAGGCGGCGGGCCGGGTTGCGGAGCGGGGTGCGGGTGCGCTTCTCGGGCGCTTTGCGAAGGGCAGCTCCGCACCCCGCACGTCCCGAACGGGGGCGGGGGTGGAGTCTTCCTCCGGCTTTTCATTTGGCTTTTATGTGTAGTGAAAGAGGTGCTTGTGCAAAATCATCTTTCAGCTACGCTCCGCGGCTTGTCACGCCTCCTTCGTACCTGGCAGGGGGTGGCATTTAAGATGTAGTTATTCAAAATTCAGGAAAGGATTTGCGGATATTCATGAAAACCTCGCTTAAGACATGAAGGAAACAGATTTAGAATTATGTGGGAAATGCTTCGAGAAGAGTAGAAGCGTGGGTTAATGCCTTGAGTTTAATTTTGTTTCTTAATTAAGGTATTTATAGTGCCAACGGTTAGGTGGGAAGGGAGGAACTGTAATAGAAATGAAATAATTTATTACTGCAAGGAAAAACTGATCATAGATTTTCCCCTAAATTCTGTATAATAAAGAAGGGGGAACTATATGCAGTGGTCCTTGACAGTGTGTTTTCAATGGCAGCGAGATCCAGTTTCTTTACCTCAGCAGCCAGCTTGAAGTACAGCTGAGCTCGGGATTGCTGCTGAAGGAATAAATCCTGCCTGCCCCTTCTCTGGCTGGGAAGAGCCCAAAGGTATGGAGGTGCAAGGAGCCGCTGAGCTCAGGGAAGTCCAGGTCCTTGCCATCACCCTTGCCAGGAAACATATGGACAGAGACTTGTTGCTGTTCTTCAGCCTGGAGAGCATCAGGCATGACTTCAAAAGCCCAGGCAGGGATTTGGTTTCAGGCACAAGCATGGAAGGTTGTCTCTGTGTGATAGTTCTGTTTCAGAGGAAGAGTAGCTGAGCTGTGCTCATCAGTTTCCACAGGTGAGTCTTTGTTTCTTTCCTTAGGTGAGTCTTCAATAGTATTGTTAAGGTCTGTAAGCATCATTTTTCCCAGATGACATTAGAAAGGGATTGTCCTTCCAGTGAAACGATTAGAAAATGAGCTCACCTTCATCAGCCCTGAAATAAGTCTTTATATGTCCATGTATAAGATGTATAAGTCTGTATACATCTTTATACACCGCGAGTTTTCAGCTACAGAAAGTGCAATTGATCTATGAAGCAAATCTGGCAGCTTGAGTCTCACGACTTTACTAAGCAAAATTTGACTTCCAAGAAAAACATATTGTATTTGTCATCTGTCATATTTTCAGTAAGAGACATAGTGAGCTATTTTAAGCAAATGGGTGAAAATTGCACGGTTGTACACCCTTGCAAGTGGTATTTCTAAAGTTTTGTGTCCTGAGTAAAATGTACACGGCACTGGGAAGGCTGAAGTATCACTGGGCATTTTGCAGAGACCAACTTTAACTCTCAAAAAAAGCACTTACTCTTTCCTAGCACTGGCCTCACCTTCATTTACGCTGAACATGCTATATCATAGCAATCAATCTGTGGTTTCTCTGGAGAAATTAATTCTGATGCCTTCCAAAACCTTGCTCAGTATCCCATTTACATGGGAGAAGTTCTAGATAACAAGGCAAGACTCAGGCCTGGTCTACACAAAGTGATGGAGGTACAGTGAGTTATTTCAATTTATATAAATCCTTAGCGGGGTTTACATTAATGTAAACTTGTACATCAATTTAACCCCAACTTTTTAAACTTTTCTCTGTAAGTGCACTAAGCATATTAAAAGCTATGCAGCCAATTTTAAACTGAAACAGATGATCGAGTGCAAACTATGCTTGTGTTTGCACTTTTATGTAATATCAATGCCTTTCTAGAGGGCTTTTGGCTTAGCATCACTTTCACATTTTAGTTTATAAAACCTGGCACTTAGTGGCATTCAGAGGACGCTCATTAGGTAGATAAAAAACTGTCTCATCGACGGATCTCAAAATGCGGCCATTAAGACAGGGAGAGCAGTGTGCAGGACTACTTCTGGAGAATTTCTGTGGAGAACTCATTCTTCCTTTTTATTGGCAGTCACCGTGATGATATATCTTGTATGGTAAAGTTTGCAGTTAGTGCATTAGTTCCTGGGTTGGTAAATAACAGACCATCTTCTCATCACAGGGTAATCTGAAGTGCATGTTTAAATGTTTTAAGTCCACGAAAATGTGTCTTCAAACAGTAAAATGCGAGTTAGTACACCGGGGAGCACAAGCTATGCCAATGGGATGGGAGAGTGTCTTGTCAAACAATATGACCATGGAGGGAACACAGGGGTCACAGAATTGCGTCATCGTGAAGTACCAGTGTAGACTGTGCCTAAAAGGCTGGTACAGCTTCTGAATGTCTCTGCAGAGGAGAGCTGGGAAAGGGCTGCTGGCTGTTTTTTGCCGCACTGGACAACAGCATTCAGACAAGAAACAAGGAAGGAATAAAAGCACAAAAATAATCCAGGGGCTGAAATTTGACCTCATTAATGTTTGTAAATATGTAAAGGGTGAGTGTCGGGAGGACAGGACCAGGCTCTTCTCAGTGATGGCCATTGATAGGACAAGGGGCAATAAGTCCAAACTGGAACACGGGAAGTTCTATGTGAACATAAGGAAAATCTTTTTCACTATGAGGGTGACAGAGCACTGGAACAGGCTGCCCAGAGAGCTTGTGAAGTCTCTTTCTCTGGAGACATTCAAGACCAATCTGGACACGTTCCTTTGTGATCTAATCTAGGTGATCCTGCTCAGACTAGATGATCTTTCAAGGTCCCATCCAACTCCAAAGTTCTGTGGTTCTGTGATTTTGGGAAAGAAGAAGGATTATAGTGGGACAGCCAGGGAGCTAAACTTACTTAGTGGACCATGCTTATGGCAAAACACGAAACACTAAACGTTGGAATGATGGGTTGGGGTAGTGAGGATGTGAAGGTGCCATCAGGCTTTGCTGACTGTCTAGGTTGTAATGAACAGGAAACTGAGGAGATTTTCAAACCCATTGAGTGGCTCACAACTCACTACCTTCTATGAGCAGAGACACCTTGAAAATTGTTCAACTTCTCGATTGCTGATTTGAGGAAGGCTTTTTGAAATTTTTGCTTGCATTGGTGACCAGCAGAGAATATTACTTCCGGAAGGCTGACCTGTGTGTCATCACTGTGAGACCAGGAACTCTTTGGTCACATGCTCTTTCACAGATCCCAGTTTGAAAAACAACGTGCAAGTTCAGTGTAAGGAGAATCTGACTGAGAGACTGTTAGATTAAATAATCAAAGATTTTTGGGTTTAACTGGAACAGCAGACAAGTCGTGTACAGCATCCATGACACATCTCCTATGTTTGGGAAATATGAGATTGTTTTTTTTCCACAACTGCTTTTTCCCGCTGATGCCATTAAGAATGATCCATGGCCACACAAGAAAATAAACTGCATTTTGATATGTTTGAGTGTGGATCTTCTGGGAATATGTTCTTCTAGATGCAAGAGGTCCATGCATATTGACTGTCTAAGAATGAACTTGACCTACCACAGCAAAATTGTCCACAGGGCAAGTGTTCACCTGTGTGGACCCAATCAAAAAGTCCTATATCCCCTTACTGTAGTAGAAGCAGAGTTAGGTGATAGTCTTTTCAACAGGAGAGCAATGATTTTAAATGTGATTACACTTTATATTCCGAAGAAAACCCCTGAAATTCCTTCCGTTTGTAATCTTTCTAAAATCTCTTAGAGTTCCAGATGGTAAGAACTGCTAAACTACCTCTGTTAAGACAATTACCTTTCTTACTCAAAAAGGGAAAATAAATTTGTGTTACATTCATAGAAGTAGATTTTCAAAAGCAAGAAGAGTCTGCTTCACCATGGTCAGGACATTCATGCCAGAATTTTCCTACCTGGCTCTCCTTGCTGGCATTGAGTGTTCTCATTTGGGCTCTGAGAAATTGAGTACAAATACATTTTATGCATGTCTGAAGTGCCCTCAGACATGCATTTTAGTCACCTTATCACCATTCTGGGATTTTGGACCTAATCCTGCACCCCTTCCCCAGTGCGTGGTTTGAGGTTGGACTCTGCATGTTCTCTGGTATCAGAGTGTATTCCTCTGGTGCACACCTCCGCCTGTCCTAAGAAAATGCATCACTTGAATGTTATGATTGTGTTTCTCATGTATGTAAGAACAAATTACAAATGAGATGGGGGTCAGGCAGCAATTGCAAGTACTTTACATGTGGGGGGAGCTGCCAACTTGTGTAAAATTGAGGGTTCAAGTGCCAGAAAGCAATGAAGAAGGCTGACACTGTCGAGCTGCCTCCCAGATGTTTGGCTTTCTACACCACCACAGTCTATTCCCCTTTCACCAGAGACCTTTGAGCATCCCCTCTACAGATTCGCCCAAAGCAGTCCCTGCAGCTGCACTTCTGTATGCCCACAGGAATATACTGACTGCCTACACTTTTGGAAATGATGGTATGGAAACAATTATGGGTCGAGGGAAGAACTGGTAAGGGAATCCTTGTAGTTCTTGTTTGAATTTGCAGTGACTACTTAACTATCAAGCAGCAGTTCCCATGTTTCCACAGACTGATTTTTTTTTCCAGATAAAAAAGAAACAAATGTTTTTAAGCAATTCACATTAAAATGCAACTCTTGATAGTTACATATAAAAACTGGAAAAGTTGATTTGTCCCATAGCATTTACATATTTAAAAATTCTGAATGTTCTCTATTCAAGAGGTCTTGAACACAAGGTCTGTTTCCTGCCAGTGTAGAAGAAGGTGCTTACAGCTTCTTTCAGGGCATCCTCAGTGCAAGGCTGAAACATGCAGAGCTGTGGAAGGTCCCAGCAGTCTGTCTGCTTATGGATTTTTCTGTAGTTTAAGTGGGGATGTCTAAGTCTTGCTGCCCTGAACCTTCCAGAGAAGTCCTGCATTAAACTGGAAGATGTCTCCTGTTCCATAGTGTGCTACAGCCCAGAATCTCACACAGCACAGCCAAGCATGTTCAAAGCTTGTCTCACTCACTTCGTATGTATCAAGAGCTTACAAGTAACAGGCCATTTCCTTCCCCCCCAAAAGCCTGTCCTTTACAGTCCCAAGAATCCCTGTTTGAAGCAAGACCTCCCCTAGTAAAAAGGTCTCTATAGTCTTCTGAAAAATCATTAATAACCCAATGGTTGTTGAAGGTTAGAAGGTAGAAGGCTTGTGATACCATGACCACTGCAAGCCTCTCGAGCTTAGGGCTGTTGCTGATTCTTTGCCTTTCTTCTGCGTTCTCCACTGGCATATGGTCCTGCTATCAATATTCTCTTTCACTCCAGTGTCTTGACTACAGCAGCGGAGCCCTGACTGGTGACCTCTGTGAGGACCTGTGTGTGGCACAGAAGCTGGTGTACAAACACTGCCTTTACTATGACAGAGGCAAGAAAGTCATCCAGGCTGACTGGAGAGGCCAGCCCATCATCCTGAAGTCCAAAAAGGAAATCTTCTCTAGCTACCAGCATCTCAGTATGCTAGAGGAGGTGGAAACACAGGATATTCCTGAAACAGAGCTTCTGCTGATGGTAGCCTTGGAGGTAAAAAACGTCCTGGGGCTGGAATTGTCTAACAATACCATGGGGCCCTTGTGGGCAAGGAAGAAGGGACCACGTTGGAAAGCACAGGTGGCCAGCATGTGGTCCTTGCTCCAGCAGGAAGAATATATCTACTTCAGTCTGCTGCAGGACCTCAGCAAACATGTGCTACGAATTATTGGCTCTTGTGGACACTTTTATGCTGTGGAGTATCTCACAGCCGGCCATGCCTGGCACAAAACTCTTTTTCCCTTGGAAAATGTGGCTGGTCCCTCCCTCGCTGACCATGGAAGCAAGGTGAGAGCCATCATTGACATTGCACTCAGCTTTCTGGACATGGTGCAGCATTTTGATAATGATTTCTCTCACCGACTTCACCTGTGTGACATCAAACCAGAAAACTTTGCTATCAGACATGATCTCACGGTAAGTTGGGTCTATGGGGTGGTGTGGCAGCAATTTGGGGTCAAATTCCAGTCTGAAAATGGCTGTGTTAAAAAGATGCTTCCCTCTTCGCACAATTTTTGTCAAGTTTTTGCAAAACCAACACACTTACAAGTGACAGGGGAGCCTCTCTACTGCTTTTTATCTTTGTAATACGTGCAGCAATGTTTCAATGAACCAAATCATGCTGCTTGTTTCAATAGCTGTTTGCCCAGTTCTGATTTATTTCACCTCCTCAAAGGCACCAGCACCAACGGGGTCCCTTGGATGTGGTGAGGGACAGCTCCTGAAGGCAAGGAGATCTCAAAAGCTGTAAATGAAGCTGTGATTGGAGCCATGACAACTATTTTAGTAGTGATGCTGAAAGAGAAAAACAAACTTGTTTGAAATAGAAAGCTGAGGCTGAATTCTCTGACCAAGGAACACAAGAGGAACTCCCCACACCTAAACACATACGCCTCTGTGCTTTAGTGTTCAGGTTACCTGGTCTGGAAACGATCCAAGGGCAGTGGCATGAGACTCTTTGATACTATTCCTGTTTGGCTTTACTTTGTGCAGCTGTAACTCAGGCCTGACTAGCTCTGCTTGTTTTCTGAGTAGTGCCGTAGCTCGACACCCCATTGCTGAATGCATCTTCCGCTCGTTCCGTGTACAGAATCCACTGGTGAGAACCGTGAGTATGGGCTGGAGGCACTGTGCAGTAAGTCAGTGTCTGGACCAGGCTCCCAATCTGCAGCAGCATCGGTGGAGTTTCTACACTCTGAGAACATAAAGCCCTTTGAAGGACTCTTTTCAGTACTCACTGAGTGTTAATATAACCCTCCCATCTTCAGAGTGGTGGGCAAACATTACCTAAACATATAACCATTAAGAGCAGTTAGACTGCTTCCCCTTCATCCTTCCCTTTCCTCCCATTGTTTATTCAGGTGCAGTACGGCAGCTGAACAGGGAATGGGTGAGGAGCTCCAGCAACACACTCAAACAAGCGTAGTACCAGGATTTAGGCAACGTGAGGTACGGTGGGGATTCCTCAAGGCAGGCTCTGCCTGTCTTTCGCAGGGCTGCGAGCGCACACCAGAACATCTGTTTTACAGCCTAGTTACGGGAAAAGAGATCTCATTTTGGAAAAGAGAAAGAATACTGGATACGCCTTCCCTTATGAGTCCTTTTGGTGAGGCTTGCTTCTTCAGGATGGTCTCAGTACTTCTGGGGCCCAGAGAAACAGCAAATACCTTCTAGTGTGGGAAAGCACCCTCATTTTGTATTTTCTAGGAGAATTAATTTTAAAAAATAGCGAGTTGCTGTTCACACATGACTCCCAGTTGTACATTGCTCACTGCCTGTGGTGTCACCTGTTATGGCCTCACAGGCCGGGAAGAAAGGAGACAAAGTTAGAAAGCTATAGAGGTTTGGGAACAGAGCACGCTTCTGGTCAGTGAAGAACAGAGGAGAATGAAAAGCAGAAACTCCAGATGGTTTTATCAGCCAGTTCCAGAACAGGGACACAGCAAGGCAGCCTCTTTTTTTGTCCCTCATGAGACACTGGCACAGGCTGCCCAGAGAAGCTGTGGCTGCCCCCTCTCTGGCAGTGTACAAGGCCAGGTTGGATGGGACTTTGTGCAACCTTGGCTAGTGGAGGGTGTCCCTGTCCATGGCAGGGGATTGGAATGAGATGGTCTTTGACGTCCCTTCCAACCCAAACCAGTCTGTGGTTCTATGGCTCTATGTTTGTTTTAAGGAATTTTTTCACTAGTTTGTTTCTTGTGCTCTGTATAGAATAATAGCATGCACCCATATTACTACTGCTCTTCATCCCAGTGATGAGGCTATTAATGCCCAAACAAATGTGCCTGGATTAAAATGAGTTTACTTTGAGGATTATTTTCAATTAGTGGGGATAGGTCTCCAGCCCTCACTCCAGCCTTCACATGCAGTTCCTGCAGCATGGAGTAGAAAGATCCCTGCCTGATAGATCATCCAGGGGAATTTTAACCTATCATAGAACTACATAAGGTGGAGTTAGAAGGCGGTCTGGGTGAATACACAGTGCTCTGGCAGAGCTTCCTATTTTACCAATACCTCAGAACTAGAAAGATTACAGAACCTTAAACATGACTTTAAATCAGGTCAGGAGCCAAGGTGGGTCCTTCCTGTGTTTCCTTAGGCACTTTCATCATCAATTAAAATCACCACAAACTCCCACCAATATATAGTTGTTTATAGCTACAGTGTCACTCAGATCTATCTTCACAGGGTCTGGCTGGATGCCCACACATTTTTATAACAAATAGACTTCAGGGAAAACACTGAACCCCTTGGCAGCCACATGTTTGGGAGCCAGGACTGTTTTTTCTAGCAGAGCAATCAATCAGATTGTCAGAGGTGCTCAGTGCTGGCAGAGACCCCACTGGGGAGCTGGTGCGGTAATCCTAGGACTGGGGAAACCTTGCACTGCTTTTTCTGTCTCTTCTCCAAAGACCTGAACAGCAAAACTTCAGAAAGCTTAAGGAAGTAAAGGAGAAAATTTAAAAAAAAAGATAAATAGAATAAAATAATACCTGTCCAAACACATGAAATTCCTTAGGCTACATCATAATTATCAAGCTCTCCAAGAAGTTTAAAAATACTCATTTTTAAGCTATGCCGCATCTCTTTAACATTCACCCCAGGGAAAAAGATGTAGAATAAAATGAAGCTTAGTCCCTGTTCTTTCTTCTGCCTGTGGAAGGTTTATTTGGCCTTCTACCAGACCAGACATCTTTAATTCCTGGGAATGATCCAGCTGCTGCTCCAACCACAGAATTCAACTTCCCCTGTTGTTTGGGAGGTCAAATCTTTCAAATAAGACTATCATTTGAGCCACAGCTGAAACTAGGACAGTAAGTAACTCTGCTTTGCCCAAGCGGGACTCAGGTGTTTCCCTCCGTGGAAATGTGTGTCAGCTGCTGCAAAGGAGCACCTCTGACCTGGACTGTCAAGGATTAAGCATGTCTCTGTTCATACATGGACTGCTGCCTCCACAGCACTGAAGGCAGGCTGAGGTCATGATGCTCATCCAGAGTTCAGCTCATGTCCATCCCATTACTGGTTCCTTTCTTTCCAGGTTTATTGCTGTGATATTTTTTAAGCGAGTGGAGTGACACTGGCAGAAGCTGAGACTGCTGCCTTTCACTCCCAGAGCAGCTTCAAACCCAGCACGGGAAGCAGCAATGCAGACATTTTTGCACTGCATATTCACTGTATTGCAAGCCTTGTGTTGGGGCAGGAAAACAGATTGATCCCTTCAATCCTTGTTTTTTCTGCTGAGACAAAGTGCTGTCTGGACCCTGTTACAGACCATATTTCTGGACAAGCAGAACAAGAACCATGCACAGTAAATGAGTCAAACTGTAGCAGTTAGGACTGGGCAAAGCCTGTCCTGACTTTCAACAACCTCAGGGATCTCTACAGCCAAACAGATGCAAAACCACTGAATGCAATGGCAGGTTTGCAGGAGCTGTACCAGGAGCACATACTTCTGCACATCATCCCGCTGTTCCTCTCCACCATGATGGAGTCAGGAGTTTAATCTGAATGGTGAATTTGACATGGTACTGTGTGTCCTGGGACTAATTTTGCATTGTCATATAATTGTGGAGGTGCCATCTGCATAAGCTGCAACAGGTAGATCAGTCTTTAAGTGTGATAGTCCTGAGGTAAGACAAACCAATCCACTTGACCCCAGGAACGCATATTGTCCACAAACAATTTTCCCTTTCCTGGCATAGTAAGTGCTCTCTGTTCTTGTTTAAGAGGTGGTATTCATAAGTCTGCTCAGTTAGGTGAAATCAAGACCTTTCACTGTGATCCCAGTTCCCCTCTGGCAGATGCTCTCGGCATCTCCAAGAGCAAGCAGCAGAGAAGGCTTGCTCAGCCCCGTCCGGCTGTGCTCCACCAGGTCTGATGTCTAGTTTTGATCCACAGGTGGTGGCCATCGATGTGGATATGGCATTTTTTGAACCCAAAATGAGGGACATTCTCGAACAGAACTGCACAGGGGATGAAGACTGTAATTTTTTTGATTGCTTTTCAAAATGCAATTTGAAAATCCGAAAATGTGGAGCACAGAGAGCCAATAGCAACTTGCAAGTGAGTAGACACAGCTGCTTCATGCATCCATGTCTTTTCAAATGACACTGACTATGAAACGCACAGTATGTACTAGAAGACTGGGCAATGGAGACAGACGGGCTTTTAAACGAGGCCAGTTCCAGTAAGAAATTCTGTCTGGAAGCATGTAAACTGACAGCTATATTCACTAGCTTTTATTTGGCACGTTTTCATGTAACTGGTAGCTTGATGCCTCAGCAGTGGGAGGGGAGGAAGTAGGGGCAGGGGATTGGCCTCGCAGTCTCCACGCATGGTGCCCGTTGTGGCTGTCCATGTGTAAGCAGTGGGGGAGGGTATGGCTGGGATTCTCCACTTTCTCTGCAGAAGTGCAAGAGCAGGCTGAGAAGAAGGGGGGATGCCTCAGCTAGCGTGGCCTCTGTGGGTGTTCCCATTCTGTACCTTCCCCTTCGAATGGCTGGAGGCATTTCGGATCCAGATGATATTTTGCTGTTGTCCCAGAGAAGCAGCAGGGCATTAGTTGTAGTCCCTGAAAGACAACAATCTGCTCTTTTTTTTTTCTTTCCCCAGGTAATCTGTGACAAAATATTCCGTCGCTGGTTTTCCCCAAATCTGAGAGGAGCGCCGGTTTCCTTCCCCCTGCAGCTGCAGCTGCAGAAGGCTGTGCAGGAGTGTGCCGAGCCAGGGCACGTGGGCACAGACGGGCACCAGAGGACTCTGAAGTCTCTCTCCAAGTTATACCACCTGCTTCAGGTCACTCAGCAAGACCTGCAAACGGCTCAGTAGGCACAAAAGGCAGAACTGCAGGGGCTGCATCCCAGCAGCTGCTAAGGGACGCGGTATGAGAGACAGCCCATGTTTTCTTCCTTTTTTTCCCCAGAGATTGTTTTTCCCCTGCGCTAATGAAATTCATGGCTGCAGCCACAGCGCATCTTGTTAATGTCCTCTGAAGTGTGAAATTGCTTTGCATTACCTGGACTCTGCTCTCGCTTGTTTTCTGAGCTTGCCCTGGCCCTCTCCATCAGCACTCAGGACATCGTTGGCTTACCAAGAGCTGTGGTCACTGCTCAGGTGGCCCCCGCCCTTGTGCTGTGCTCAGAGGAAGGATGCATTTACGTTCAGATGGCGCTTCAAAGGTGGAGAGTGTAAAAGCAGGAAAATTAATATCTGTAATTAAATAACGGATGGGTGGGTGTGGACTTGTATGTGCAAGGCATTTGTTTCAATTTCTCTGCAGAATGAGGTTATTTTCAAAGTAGGGATGGTGTTCTGTGTGAAAAAAACAACCTCAACTAGGGAAATATGTTGTCACACACATGAAGAGCTGCTTTTGTAGAAAGCACTCCTCCTTTTGGATGTCTCCAAATGCATCTTGCTCTGGTGTGTTGCATTACCTGTGCCATAGCTGTCTTTCTGGGGAGAAATTATGTGAAGGTACTTAGGACTTTTCTAGAGAAAAATAATTATACCCTTGTTGAGTTCCCATGTGGGTACTCATCTTCTGCAGCTAAGAGTTATGAATAATGCCACTGAATTTTCCCATGTGAACAAGCCTTCAGGCACTTGAACATCAGAGCACTTGATAAGAAGCACTCCTTTGCCAGAGAGCAGATTTACCCAGGAATGCCAACAATCTGTCCTTTGCACCGAGCAGAACAATATCCAGACCTGGAGTTTTCTTGGGCGGTATTTTTTAATGAACAAATGGAAACTTTTATTAAGAATTCATTATCTTGCAATCAGTTACATAAATAAAGATCCCTAAATTAATTTGAAATCATAACTTTGCCATGCAAATGTGTCAAGCTGTGGCTGGAGAATCCTAACACATGGGTTAAGAAGACATTGCAGGTATTTAGGCCCAGTACTGGATGATATACCCCTGAGCTAGCTTCGGCACGAAGATGTTAAAACCCTCACAAACAAAAATAAACCAACTGCCTGTGACAGCCCTGAGCCCAAAAGGGCTCTTCAGTTTTAAGACTGACAATACTATTTTTTTGATGTGAGACACATAACAGCACCTCATCTTTTTTGTCTTTATATACCTCAGACTTATGGCAGCCCTGACACCTAAGTGAACAGTAATTATACATAAACTTTCCATTTTTATAGTGGTTCTTTACAGTGATCTTAAAGTTTGTCTGTGACCAGAAAAGTGTGAGCTCCTTAGGACACCTTGACACTTAGCCAAAAATAGCTCAAATTTTCAGACTAGCAATATTTTTTTTCCTCTATTTCTTGCAATAAACTACTGTCATTTTAAAAACCACATAAGCCCTTGAGAAGCTCATAGCAAAGGTAAGGTTGGATGCCTTGCCTGGGGCTGTACTGAAGACCAGTGGCCGCTAAGCCAGAACTACTGCTTAGGAGCTCCTGACTGGTAAAGTTGTGTTCAGTCTGCAGGTCTCCTCTAATCAGGGAGACAGACAACATTTCAATACTTCAAGATTATCCTTTACAAAAGCAGGGAGGCAATGAAAAATAAGAAGAAACCCTGACTCCAGAAAGAGTCCTGTTACAACATTGTGAAATTGCTAGAGGAGAAAACGATTAAGGATAGAATCAGATAATGGTAAAGTTAGAGAGAAGATGATGAAAAAGAGATGAAGGGGAAACAATAAAAATGAAGTAAAAATACGTCCCACTTTGTGAAGACATGATTTATGATGTAAGATTGAATGAACTTTCATTTTGTCTGTGGAAGAAGAGACCGAAGAGAAGCACAGTAACACTTGAGAAACAGAAAGAGGCTGATAAAAAGGAGTGAAATGTCCTGAACAGATTTCCTTGGTGGCTATGATGAGCAATGAGTTTAAAGGAAGGCAAGGAAAAATGGGGCTTTGTAATGCAATGGAGATATGGCATAGATCATTTGGGAAAACTTCAGTATCCAGAAACTGTCATTTTTAACTACAGGCAAGAGTGAGTGAGTGCCTGTCAGGAATGATGTACATGCAGTTATGTCAACTATCCTGCCTTGGGGTAGCCTTCTGTCTCCACGTCCTGTGATCGTGTTGCTGCCAGCTTATATTTGTGCTCTTTCCACTCCCTCACGACAAAATTCACCCTTCTGAGACACGAAGTAGGGAACTGTCATTTACCTTACATGTGCAAATCCATGGGGGCAAGGCACAGAGGTCTCCAGCCATGTAAATGATGCTACAGAGCCCAGTGATGTGATCAGGGTTCCTGTGTTCCCCACATGATGTCCATACTGACAGCGCTGATCCTTGCTAGGTCAAGAGTGACTCAGTGTACACCCCAAATACTGCTGGGGAACCTGAAGGTCTTATAGATTATGGTTCTCCTTTTTTCTCAGTCCCATTAATTCTTTCCTTCTTCCCAAGTCTGGAGGCTTGGAGAAAGGATCATGCAGACACTGGGTGTTTTGCAGCAGTGTTACACTCCACCATGGCAGCATCCCCCTTCCCAGCTTCAGGTTTGCATTTCAAACAGTCATGATACATTTCTGTTGAACGTCATTTTTCAGTTTTACAGCAGGTGGAAAAAACAGGACAAAGTGAAACCTGGTGGCAGCTGAACATAGAATCATAGAATGCTTTAGGTTGGAAGGGACCTTTAAAGGTCATCTAGTCCAACCCCCCTGCAGTAAGCAGGCGTACCTTTAACTACATCAGGCTGCTCAGAGCTTCATCAAGCCTGACCTTGAATGTCTCCAGAGATGAGGACTCCACCATCTCTCTGGGCAACCGGTTCCAGTGTCTACCCACCCTCATAGTGAAGAACTTCTTCCTAATGTCTAACATAAATCTACTCTGCTCTGGTTATAACCATTGACCCTCGCCCTATCATGCCATGCCCTTGCAAACAGTCCTTCCTNGTACCTTTAACTACATCAGGCTGCTCAGAGCTTCATCAAGCCTGACCTTGAATGTCTCCAGAGATGAGGACTCCACCATCTCTCTGGGCAACCGGTTCCAGTGTCTACCCACCCTCATAGTGAAGAACTTCTTCCTAATGTCTAACATAAATCTACTCTGCTCTGGTTATAACCATTGACCCTCGCCCTATCATGCCATGCCCTTGCAAACAGTCCTTCCTCAGCTTTCCTGTAGGCACCTTCTGGTACTGGAAGGCCACTATAATAAGATCTCCCTGGAGCCTTCTCTTCTCCAGGCTGAACACGCCCAACTTTCTCAGCCTGTCTTCATAGGAGAGGTGCTCCAGCCCTCTGATCATCCTCGTGGCCCCCTCAAGGGCCTGGCTGCAGCCACCTCCACCTGGCAGGGACCTCCTTCCCCCAGGCCACACACTTTTCCAGGTCATTATGTTTCACTTCTTTTCAGGGTGCAGCAAATAATCCTCAGAAACAGGTTATTTGTACTTGGCTGGTCTGTGAGATGGCATAGTGCTGACACAGCCATCTCAGGCTGGCTTTGGTACACCTTCAGCAGTGCGTGGAGAGACCAGGAGAATCTGACAGGCTGGCTGAACACAGGGCTTCATTCTGCACTGCCCCACCCGTGTACCTTGTAGAGTCACTCAAACCTGGAAACAGGAGAAATAAATACTGCCAGGGAAGTGAATGAAACGCTCCAACTTACATAGCACAGGTACCAATGACCAAAACAGGAATAAAAGAGTCGTTGTGCCTTTATCTTCCTGGGGCTGAAAGAAAAGAAAAATGAAAATGCTGGTTAGCTGCCAGAGCTAAAGGAGGCAAGCACAAAATGCTATTATTTGAGCCTGTTTAGTTTACACCTACTTTTTTTTTGGGTTGAAATACAGGCGTTTGACAAGGAGAACCAGTCTCAAAAGGGCTCGTGCAACCCTCCTGCAAAGCCCTTTTCATACTGCCTTGGCAGCACTGCCCACCAAAAATATGCCCTGGCATAGAGAGATACCCAGCTGGCACGTACTTCAGAGGGCACGGCCAGGTTGGATGGGGGCTGAATGGGAGTCCTGCTGTGTGCTGATGTCGAACATACTCAATACATGCCTGGAAAAAATGGCAAGTTATTTTCTCAATTTCTAGTTAATTCACACTGAAGAAGTTTGCAAAGCATAAAGACAGAGACTGAAATTAATCAAAATTTAAAAAAACTGTTTTTTCTGATCTGTGTAGTGAAGTTTGTTAGTCCCTTCATCATTTTATGTTTACTTTTCGTTCTGATTTGTAGGAGAAATTTTATGAGACCTCAAAATCTTTCACAGAGACATTTTTACCTATCTCCAGTCATCAGGTCCAGAAAAGAGGAGATCCACATATAGTCTTTGAAGTCACCCTTGCTTCCCAGTTCATTTCTGTGTACTGGTTCTGCTGTTATCTTGGGCAGCAACAGTTTCTGCTTGGCTTCTCTCACTGCTAGCTATCTCCAAAGCACCTGCCCACTGTCATCCCTATTTGGTATCTAGTTCACCTCTGCTCTGTAAAGTCAAAGACTGCACAGGATTCCTCACACTGTTCAACCCCTCTATATAAAAGGATACTCCTCTCATATAGATTCGCTAATAGCATTTGGCTGCACCAGGAATGGCCACTTAATCCGAGGAGTCTGTTCCCATTCAATTAATCTCAGCCCCATCTCTTTGCTCGGTCAGTCTGGTCCCGAATCCTTTTCTCCCTATAAATGTGGCACTATGACTTGATTCATTTCTACCACTTGCTGCATTAGTGCCTTGCTCAGCAAATTTCTTCTGATTTTTATGGCTCCCTGTGAAACAGGAGTGGCATTAAGTCATTGTTTATTCCTTCTTTGCATCTCACTTGGTAGCACGTGCTTCAACTCTGCAATAATCCAAATACACCGCTCCCACATTTTACAAGAGGTGAGTTCAATTGGAGGTCTACTTTGTAATCTTTAGGAAAGAAAAATTCAACCCTTTGCTCAAGATTCTCGCAGAACGACTGCTTCTTAAATGCAGATTTTTCTCCAGCTGGCATTGTATGCCCTGCAAAAACATCTGCATGCAATAGTCCTGCACTAGGGCAATGTGAAACAGAGCAAGAGTCCTTGCCTCAAAGGATTTACATGGTCTCCCTTGTGTTTTGAGGTTGACATAATAGTGACTAACCCAGAACAGCATATAGAGAGTACAGCCCCCAAGCATGAGTTCATGTTCCCTCAGGAGTACTCAGATACATTGCTGGAGGCAGCACTATGGATAACAACAGCTATTTGGAACTGGGGGAGAATATGGGAAAGGGTTTGTTTTCTTCTGATCAGAAATACTGACTGAACAAAACACTTTGTACAGGTGAAAAATGGGATCACCAACTTGAATGAGTTCAGGACTCCTCCCTGTTGTGAGTGGATTTTTTCTTCATTAAAAAGTGTACATCCAAGTTTTCCTGTTTAATTTTTTTTTTGCAGTTTGTAAAAACAAAAAGAAGAAGCCACACACCATGTTGCCTGTATTTCATCATATTATATTGTTGTATGTAATGGGCGGGAAAGTGATGAATTACAGCTTCTAATGAGTATCAGGCTGTAACATTGGAGCCTTGTGGTTGTAATATCAGTTTACACATCTGGACAAGCAACTGTACAAAACTCTGCAACCAGTATCAGTGGAAGCATACAATCAGATTAGCTGTCTTGGCAGATGCTCTCAGAAGCCAAGTACAGATGAATGATGAAATCCCTTTGCAGTGAGTCCAAGCAACAAACAGAGTCACTCTGCAGGAGCCTCAGTTGCTGCCACTTCCCTGGATCCCCAGTGAACTTGGGAGGAAGGCTACTAGGCTTTCGGTAACAGAAAAAGGCAGCAACACATAGAGAGGAAAAGAATGAGTTGCTTGGAAAAATGCAAATCCAGGACAACTAAACTCAGAAACAAAGCTAGTAAGAGTATTGAAAAATCAGAGAACATAAAGAAATTGTTGGGAAAAAAAATCCCAAACACTTCCACCGTAGTTCTTTAAAATAGTAAAATAAACCCTAACCCCAGTAAACCACAGCAGCACAGGGGCTATGGCACAGGTATCTCAAAAGCCATTTGTTGTACATATCTAACAGTCTGTCAAGTAGACTGTGGAGCGGTATGATCCTGTCTGTATCCCCAAGGCTAGACAAAATAAAACAATTTAGCGAAAGCTTTTAGAACTACTATTGACATAAATGCAGAAAGTTGCTCTAATTAATAACAGCATATGTTGGCCAAAAAAGAAGAAAAGAGGGCTTTTCTCAATAAAAGTCTTATGATGTCTATAAATTGAAGTATGTCGAAATGTTGAAATCCCTGAAAGGCTATGAGCCATAATCCTGCGGCTTGTTTAAAGTCTGGATCCCACAGGCTTGGGCCCCTAAGCAGCAGAGTGCTTGCTGAGCTCCTCCAAACTCTGTGATTAGTAGTGCCTTCTGCAATATACTTTAGGATCCCTTTTTTTTTGTTTGTTTGTTTTTGTTCTGTAAACCAGAGGGGCTTTCTCCTACACCACAAATGCGCCTAAGTGGTGGCGGCAGCCAGAAGGATGTGCATAATCACTTCCACAAGCATCTGCTGCTAGCACTTTCAAGAAACACGTAATCCAAGCTGGAGACTATTGTGTATACCTCTCATTTTCACTTGCTGGCTCCTTAGCGGTTTGCTTGTAGCTAGTTAGAAACACAATCCCCCACCCTGCTCAAATTGGTTATAATCTCTCCAAGATTCATGCAACAGCAGAAAAAGACCAAACTGCATCGAGTTCAGGATGGGTTCGTTCTCTTAAAGGTACGACATACAATGCTGCCTGGAAAAACAGGATAATTTTTATTTCTAAGGGAGACATTCTCTGGATAAATGTAAATAGCAGGAAAAAATAGATGTTTTAACCAATATCCCATATGCATTTATGAGTTGGCACTTGTTTATATTGGCATAATCTAAATCTCTGCTCCTTTCCCCTTCAAAAGAAAATTAAAAGAGCAGAATTACTCCAAATTTCACAGGTATGCCAGTCTCGTCTTTCTCATTTGTGCATCAGACATTTCAAGTTGTGTCTTTGTCCTTAGTAAATAGATTTTTTTCCATTATCCCAAGAAGGTGAATATCTGGAAAAATCAAGTTTCCAAAAATTAATATTTTTCCTCTTGTTCAAGGGCTTTTTGGCACCATCCTCATTTTGCAGAGAGTTATCAGGGGCTGAATTATCAAAGCCTGATTAATGGACATGATATCTTAACAGTAACTAAATAAATATCCATGTCATCACTCCAGTGTTCAGAACTTTGCTTTTAATGGAACGATACCAACATTATCCTGATTCTAAATTACATATGTGTAAGTAAGTAAGTGCTTTTCCAAGCTTGTGTTCAGATATGCTCTCACATGGATTAGGACTGCAGCTGACTCTTGGCAAAACTGTGTATCTGAACCAGAGCACAGAGGGACAAAAAAAAATAACCCTTACATGCTGATATCCGCCGTCCTTCTTGCAGTGCTCATACGCCAAGTTGTTGGTGGAGGAAAGGCAACGCATGCGCACACAGGCACTCGCACACCGGACTGTCAGACTGTAACTTCATGTAACAAATATCAAGTCAATAGTCCATAATAGCCCCATATTTTAATTTTCCCTATTATATTGGGAAAATGCAAGAGTAATTAGCAACATGAAAAACAATGAAAAAAATAACGGAATGCTTAATCAGATTCTGCATTTGTACCCATTGATTTCACTGAGCTTTCTTAAGTGATTAAAGAGACAAATCCATTGGAGATCACATTTTAGGCTCCAGCCCTTAGAAGACATCAGATGAACTGTATTACATTTAGCCAAAGCAGTATCGCTGAAGAGGAGTTCGATTACACAAGCCTACTCTGTGAATTCCCACTGCCAATTCAGTAGATACCTCTCAAAAGCAAAGAAATTAAGCCAGGACAGGACAGTGACGAGCACCACTGAATGCCTGCAGGTAGACTATACATTGAAGAGTGTGATGGAGAACTTCAGTCCCACCTCGAGCCAGCATTGTGTCCTGGTGGCCAAGATGGCCAATAGGATCCTGGGGTGCATTAAAAGCAGCAGGTCAAAGGAGGTGATCCTCACCCTCTACTCTGCTCCAGTCAGGCCTCACCTGGAGCACTGTGTCCACTTCTGGGCTCCCCGGTACAAAAAGAGACAGGGATCTCCTGGAGAGAGTCCAGCGGAGGCCACAAAGATGATTAAGGGCCTGGAGCATCTCCCCTGTGAGGAAAGGCTGAGTGAGCTGGGGCTGTTCAGCCTTGAGAAGAGAAGACTGAGAGGGGATCTCATCAATGTTTATAAATATCTGAAGTGTGGGAGACAAAGGGAGATGTGCTATCCCAGAAGTGATCCAGGGATGGTCCTTAAAGACCATGGCACTGCCCATCACTATCACTCCAGGGACACTGACTCAGCAATGTCTTCCGGCATGCTAGTGATGATGCTGTGGTTCCACTCACATCTCAGTCACATCCACTAAGCTCTAGGGCAGGAAGCACAGGCAGATAGAGTAGATAGACCAAGCCGACCTGCCTGTTGAAGGCTGTAGCTCAGCCCCTCTCCTCCCATAATGCCTATTGTTAGACCATGAGTTCTGAGCAGTTCTTGAGTACAAGCTCACTGGGAAACAAAAGCACTTCTCTAATGCATCTGCATTAGACTCTCTCTCCAGCACCACCTCCAGTGCTGAGGTGTGTCCTCCAAGAAAGTGTCTCTCATAACTGAGGCCCTTCTCAGTGTTGACACAGCGGTGGGACACTGTGTGGGGAGCTCGCCCCACTGCTGACTGTCCGGCTCCTCCAACGTGGGCTGCAAGAGCCTTTCCCATGCTGAGACCGGCCCCTCAGAGAAATGCCACATTCATGTCAAGAAGGGCAGCAAAAGAAAACAAAATGAATGCCACACCACTGGAAACTTCTTGTCTATTGATTTCACCCTTTTCCCACAGCTCCAGGGTTTTGACAGCCTCACACAAACTTTGCTGAGAAAGACTTTCTCTGGTCACACAGGCCACTGCAAAGAGATTGCAGGGCTGAATTTAATACTGTCTGCTTTTGCACATGGGAAACAGATAAGAATGGTCTGAGTAACCACTGCAAAATTAGGCAGATTTTCTGGAAAGCATGAGGGAAGAGAGAGGATTTGTTGGGCTCCATCCTTCCACATTCTGGACAGGAACACACAGCAAGGCTGTGTCTAATTTGCAGTCCAGGAGCTCACAAAGCTGTCAGCCAGAGCTGGAGCAATGTCAAATCGATAGGTATGGGCTTTTAATGTAATGCTTGTATGCATCTCTGTGGACGCTTCTGGGACTGTGAAATGCTATCAAGAGAAGATAACAGTGTCTTTTCATTAGAAGAAGAAAGCTGTATAAAAAAAAAAAAAAACTACAGCCTCCCTCTCACACAGGAATAGGGAAGATTATTATGAGAAGAGGCTGGTAGAACTGGGCGCATTTAGCAGCAGTAAGGGACTGCTGTCTAGAGCTGGCGGTAACATGTAAAGAAGATGGAGCCAAGCTCTTCTCGGAAGCTCGCATTGGCAGGACGAGAAGCAACATGCACAAGCTGAAACATGAGAAATTCTAACTCAGTATTAAAAAAAAGGTTTATGCTGTGAAGAAATACAGGTGCTGGAACAGGGTCGTGGAGAGGTGGTGGAGTCTCCATCCTTGGAGCCATTTAAGCTCAAGAGGACAAAGCCCTGAGAAATCTGGTATCACAAGGGCTCCTTTGATCTGGGAATTAAACTAGGTGATCTCCATGTCTCAAAGGCTGCCAGCATGCAGCCTTTCAAAAACGTCATTGAAAGCTTAAAATTCAGAGAAACATACTGGTCTTTCTTATCTATTATCACTCAATATTCCCAAACATTTCTTGTAACTCTGAATATTCTTTATGGGAAGGAGTCAAAAGCACATATTTGGTCTCTGTCTAACAAGTGCTCCATCCAGTTGTTTGCAGGCATCTGCTGCTCTGAACTGAAGCACAGATGTCCCACTTGGGTCTAGCCAAAGCCAACTCAGGCTCTGAGGAAGCTGAGGAATGGGGAGAACTTGAGTTTCACGAATGCCAAGGAACTGAAGAGTTGCATTGCCAACAGGATGAATCCTCTGCAAAATTTGTTAATCCTAAGGCTTATTCTTCTTCTAGGACAATATGATTGTGGATTTAACATTTTGTTGTCTCTACCAGGCTAAATGGATACAGGCCTCACGGTGCCAGATGCTGGACAGGACCAGGGTAATAAACATTGCCTGAATTGCATTCACGTTTGGACCCCTCTGGACTGCTCAGTAAAAGAACGTCAGGAGAGTGTGTATCAGTATAATCTATGTCCACTGCAAGACCTTAACACGAGAAAAAAAAATGGAATCAATCGCAATAGTTTGATGCCCTGTCATGTGACATGGTTTGAGAAAACCCCATTCCTCTTCCTTCACCTCAGGCCCAATCGCAAGATTTCGGATGAAACGAGACCAGTCAAGCACTGGTGGTACAAAGGTATTTAAAAGTAGCTGTTGTGTGACTAGCAGACAATTACAAGTTAAATTCTGCAGAAATAAGAAAATGAATGCGTTTTAGTTGTTCAAACGAATAAGACATAGCAAGATTCCAAGTAAAGTCTAATTACTGTTGGGTGCTTGAATATTAAAGCTTCTTTTCCCCATAGAAGTGGTATATGAGTGTATAGGTGGCAAATACCAAAGGGTTGCTGTTTTGTCAGTGGTGGGGGATTTCTTTCTTTCTTTCTTTTTTTTTTTTTTTAAAGCATTATGCCAAGTTACTGTTTCCAAACACGTGCTGATGCTGGGAAGAAATGGGCATGTATCCATCTTGCCGTCAGGCCAAACCATTTAACCAGGGCTGGGAATACTGACAAACTTTCCCAACCCCCTCTTTCTCGTGCGCTCTCTCTCTCTGTGAATCCAGTGTGACTGTATAAAGTGCCCCTTTGCAGATCTTGATAAGAAAATGACCAGTATAAATGTCATGCAGCCTGCTTCTGTTTATCAAGTGGAAAATTATTTTTAATGTCTTCCCAAAGAAAGGTAACAGGTGAGTGGCAAATGCTCCCTTGGTCAATATAAAGGCGGTATGTGTCAGCCTGTAAATCAATAGCTGGCTCAATGCCATTTGCTTCTGAATGGAAACCGACTATTTTTGCTCACAGCAGCAGAGCATCGATGCTAAGTAGTGTGCAGCTATTAGGGAAAAACCGAGCGTGGCAACACAAATCGTGGAGCCTCTGATGAACCTCTCTGCACATGGATGCTTCTTCTAATCACCAGTAGAATTTAATGAGACACCTGCAGTTAATAGACACTCTTGTTCCAATAGAAATTGCCCTCAGAGCACAAAGTCTTCTTTTAAAAAGTATTCTGCAGTAAACCATAAACCACAAGGAGTTCATTGTCACTAATAACATACTCCTCATCAATGTATAATTGTAAGGAACCATATTCTTCCATACATGACCTATGACAGATCTGTAAATTAAGTCAAAGGCTGTTAAGATCTCCTAATTAGCAAAGTTTGCAGTTCAGTTTTCATTAATAAAACGGTGATGGAGACCTTGAAACTGAAAAATGGGATCTGTGTCAATGCAAGCCTGCCACATGTAGGAGGAAAAAGGTTTGTGGCATTAGCTAGTGGAAGAGCATTTAATAGCAGCATTGAAAAAAAAGTAATGGAGTCTTCATGTTGCTCCTCTTTTGTTGTCAAATACAATCTATTTGTCAGTGGCTGCCTCTCAGACATTCCATACCCTCTTCCCTCCACGGACAATAGCTGCATTTCACACTGGTGGAAGTAGACACATCTCCAGTGAAGTTAATGGAGCAGGGGCTTTTTACACAGTCTGAGGATCTGGCACTGAACTTTTTAAGCTGGCTGTGCAATCTCATCAGTTATCAAATGCGACATGTCAGAGAGCCCCCCGCCCTGAGTCAGACAAAATAGTTATCCAACAGTCCTGCTACCAGGAAAGCCACAAATACTCTCACAACACCAGCTCTGGTGGAGCTGGTAAGCATCTTTTGCAATATATTCCTTCTGGGAGGAGAAAAAAAGGCAGCACATTTTTATTCCTCTCACATTACGCAGAGATTTTTCTCATCATATGAACAAGAAAACAACCGAATAAGTCCATTTGAAAAATGATTTTTTCATGAAGTAAATGGAACTGTCTCAGTTAACAGTAGTGAAAGAGAATAATGTTAATGGCATTTTCATTAAGGAAGACTTTTTTTCAAAGTGCTACAGACCATCGGGAGTGGAAAATTAGCAGTCAGATCCTCACTGGCTACAATCTGGCATCGTTTTCTAGTGACAGACTCACATCTTGTCTAGGATCACAAGTGAAACTACAGTCAAGTTATACTCTGACATATGAATTTGTTATGCACTATCTCATATTTCTTACTTGTTACCCCAGGGCAGAGAAGTACATTTATTTTTTAATAAATGAGAAATAAGCAGGTGACACCTAACAGCAAACATTGCGAAGGTTTAGCCTTCCTTAAAAACAATAAAAAAACCCCAAACCAAAAGCCCACAAAAAATACACATTTCAGACTTTAAACAAGGCTCAGTGGTTCAAAACCCTCATTCCTATGAACTGGGATCGTCACATTTCACATCCTCAGCTCTTACTAAGCCCAGGGTAATCTCCGTATTTTGTACACCCTAGGAGCCAACATGGCAAATCCCCTGTACCACCACACCTGAGTCTATGGCTGTCAATGGGTTAATTGTGTTATAGGCTGAGCTATCTGGAAGCATGACCAGCAGGTCTAGGGAGGTGGTTCTCCTCCTCCGTTCTCATGAGACGCTGCCTGGAGTATTGTGCCTGGCTCTGGGGTCCCCAGTACAAGAAACACATGGACCTCTGGAGTGGGTCCAGAGGAGGGCCACCAAGATGCTCAGAGGGCTGGAGCACCTCTCCTACAAAGGCAGGCTGAGAGGTTGGGCTTCTTCAGCCTAAAGCAGAGAAGGTTCAGAGAAAACCTTATTGCAGCCTTCCAGCACCTAACAGAGACTACAGGAAAGTTGGAGAGCGACTGTTTGTAAGGGCATGTAGTGATAGGACACTATCTAAACTGAACTAAAAGAGGGCAGGTTTAAATTAGACATTAGGAAGAAATTCTCCCCTGTGAGGGCACTGAGGCCCTGGCACAGTTTGCCCAGAGAAGCTGTGTCTGCCCCCTCTCTGGCAGTGTTCAAGGACAGGTTGGGTGGGGCTTTGGGCAACCTGGTCTAGTGGAGGATGTCCCTGTCCATGGCAGTGGGGATAGAGCCGGATGGCCTTTAAGGTCCCTGCAACCCAAACCCTTCAGTTCTGTCTTAATAAACAGAATCAGTCAATTTTGAAAAGGTGCAACAAACACCTTACCTCCAAATTACATGAAGGCAACCTATTGGTATGGATTTTTTTTTCATTTTTTAGTATTTTGCTACGCTTGAATTGCCTCTGTCATTGTTACAGCCCCCAAGACACAGAGGACCTCACAAACATTAACACATCCTTGAGCAATACCCCTCCAAAGCAAGGCTTTGCTACTGTTCCATGTTTTTCAAACATCTCTTATTTGAAATTATTTTTACAGAGAAAAAGGAGTAGATAGACTGTTATTTGGATTACTGACAGGCATGGGAAGCTACGTACATTGCAGCTAGATGCTCCAGCTAAGTACTTAGATGAATCCCCTGGCAAAAGTATCTTTTAAGCCTGGCCTGAACTGACCTGCTGAAGGACACAAAATGTTTGGAGAAAAGGTACAAGTGAAACCCTGACCTTCAAGCCTCCAGCACCTTGAAGCCCAAGGTAGTTCTGGTGTTGGCAGCTCTAAAGCACCAACCATCTCCACAGTGTGCAGCATTGGAAAAAAAACCCTAAGTCAGGAGGTGGGATCTCTGTGGAGATCTCTGTGCCTCTCTCCTTTTCTGTCCTTTCAGGAGGGAGGAGAGGAGCTGCAGCTCTGCCTCCAGTGCAGCTGCAGGTATTGGAGGCAGGGTTCATGGGTTAGCTCAGGCACCAAAGTCAGCCTCCCCGGGGTCAGGAGCAAGTTCAGTGCGAGTTCATTTATTTTCCATGGCAGGCTATAAAAGTGAGGTGGCATTTGGCAGAGTTTCAGAGGAAAGCAGGTGATGAAATGTGTTGAAGCATATACGCAGCAGGAACAAAGGGAGAATCAGGTGAATAAACATCAAATATAGAGTCCAGGAAACAGAAACCCTTTTCCTTTCTCTCAGTTGAATCCCAGCCGAGGAGTCCGGACTAATTCAGTTAGGAAACAGAGAAAACCTGAGAGGCACAGGAAGAAAATCCGAAACGTTGAGGGAAATCTGTTTGCGGTTGAAGCCGCCGAGTGAGCTGGTGAGATCAATTACTCGAAGGCATGGAGCAGAGCCAGGGAAAACAGCCCACGATCGACCAGGCATCATAGAAAAGTCTAGGGCTAAATTGCTCAAGAGATGTGCAGTGCTTCTCAGGATTGAATTCAAGGGTACTTAAGTGCTATTTCTTATGTAAAGCCTCCACAGCAGCTGCTTTCAATTCTTTTTTTAGTGACTTTTTAAAGACCGAGAAATGCCAATTAATCAAAGCAAATCTTCTGCAAAGAAAAATATAAATTCTTTTGAGAAATACCTACAGGAGCACAGAAATGGCACTTCACTACAATAGTTTTTTCTGCCAAGTTACCTGCTAGGCTTAATGTCAAGGATCAGTAGTTCTGTGGCTGCTCAGCACAAGGGATGGTCTTGCAGATGCCAAAAGTTTCTTACCTACAGGTAGTCCTTATTTGTGTGCTGCCTCAATGTGTCTGAACCCATTGTTTCTGGAACCTTTCTGCAGAAAAAGCACCGTGGGAGCCCCAACTCAAATGACGATTTTTGGAGAACCTGGGACTTGGAGCAGTAGGGATTCTTGGGTGCAGAATTCCCCATAACAAGTGGGATTGCTCCATTGCTGTGAATGGTGCTCACTACACTGCATAAAAACTCCAAAATTTGGTGTGACTCTTCATGATATATATAAATATGGACATGCCCTCCATTAAGAGAGATTTTAATAGCTTCAGAGTATTTTTTGATAAACAAAATATTCACAATTTTCAGTAATGAGATAAAAGCGTAAGTAATTCTCATAAACATTTTATTTGAACCAGCATCAGAAATCATTTTGGCATTTGTTGTACCATTTGTTTCATTCTTACGTAAAAGCTTCGTGTTCTATTTTGTATGTAATTTTATTTCAATTACTATAATTCTGGTTCCAGCTAAACACACGCATTAAAAATCAGCTAGCCTCAAGTATGTCTTTTATAAAAAGCTCGACACCCTGTGCTGCTCATTCTTGATGACTGATGCATTAATGCACACCTGATTTAAAATGCATAGTGCAACTAAAAAAGGCAAATTACAGCGAGCCAAGCCACAATCAAGGTTATCATGGCTCTGCAGTGGGTGACATGGGATCCACCCACTGTAGCCCAGAGGCCTACATGCCAGTATGCTAAATTTAAGCACTTGGTCATTTTATTCCCAGGGACCAGCTTTCCTGGGAGTGGGGCAGGAGGCTTAGTATGTTCACTGGGAGCAAACAGTGCTACAAGAACATATGAACTCCAAAAGACCCAAATCTAGAGGTCTAGTTTCTCACCAACCTGAATCCCAAACAGCCAAGTACATCCTCTTCTCCAAATACCCCCTCAGGCCATTTTATTGTTAAATGATGTGAAATTATTGTATAAAATTAAGCCAGTAACAATTTTTTTTATTTTTTTATTTTTTACAGTTACAATCACAGAATCACAGATTCACAGACCATTAGGAGTTGGAAGGGACCTTGAAAGAATATCTAGTCTACCCCACCCCTTTCCTTTAGCAGGATCACCTTGATAAAACCACACAGGAATGCAACCAGATTGGTCTTGAATGTCTCCAGAGAAGGAGACTCCACAGCCTCTCTGGGCAGCCTTTTCCAGTGCTCTGTCACCCTCACAGTGAAAAAGTTCTTCCTTATATTCAGATGGAATTTCTTACACTCCAGCTTCACTGCCCCTTGTCCTATCACTGGCCATCTCTGAGAAGAGCCTGACTCCATCCTCCAGACACTCACTCTTTACATATTTATAAACATTAATGAGGTCACCCCTCAGTCTCCTCCAAGCTGAAAAGACCCAGCTCCCTCAGTCTGTCCTCATAAGAAAGGTGTTCCACTCCCTTCATCATCTTGGCGGCCCTAAGCTGGACTCTTTCAAGGAATTCTATGTCCTTCCTCAGCTGAGGGGCCCAGAACTGGACACAATACTCCAGGTGTGGTCTCACCAGGGTATAGTAGAGGGGGAGGAGGACCTCTCTTGATCTACTAGCCACCCCCTTCTAATACACACCAGGATGCCATTGGCCTTCTTGGCCATGAGGGCACATTGCTGGCTCATGGTCATCCTGCTGTCTACCAGGACCCCCAGGTCCCTCTCACCTGCACTGCCCTCTAACAGGCCAGCCTCCAACCTATACTGGTACCTGGGGCTGTTCCTCCCCAGATGCAAGACCCTACACTTGCCCTTGTTCAATCTCATTAAACTTCCCTGCCCAGCTCTACAGCCTGTCTAAATCTTGTTGAATGGCAGCACAACCTTCTGGTGTGTCAGCCACCACCCACCTTTGTGTCAGCAGCAAACTTGCTGACTGTGCACTCTATTCCCTCATCCCGGTCATCAATGACTACATTGAACAATACTGGTCCCAGTACCGACCCGTGAGGTACTCCATTAGTTACAGGCCTCCAGCCAGACTCTGTCCCATTGATCACAACTCTCTGGCTTCTTCTTTTCAACCAGCTCTCAATCCACCTCACTACTTTACCCTCCAGGCCACACTTCCTCAGTTTATCCACCAGGATGCTGTGGGAGACAGTGTCAAATGCCTTACTGAGATCCAGAAAAAACACATCCACTGCCCTACCATCATCCATCCACCTGGCTATAGCTGGATATGGGCCATATTTGCTGGTTCAGAGCCTTCTTATTTCTCTGAGATGCTTGGTCCTCAGTGTACGAGGGAAACACTCTACAGACTCTGACTCCCCACCGCAGCCGGTGGAAGTCTATGTTCAGAAGCGATTAGCAGATTAGATCCTTAATTTGTACTTGACAATGTTCAACTCATACTCACAGCAGGTGGGCAGAGGAATTTGATGGCTTTAAGATCGTGTGCAGGAAAGGAAAAACCAGACTTTGTTCTGTATTTGGTGTGAAAATGATTAATCTCTTTTATATTCTTTTAAGCTACAACATGGCTATGAAGCAAGAGCGACTTAAATTTTAATCTCTTCACTGAAGTAAAATAATTAAAAGGGTTTCACAAAATCATTTCTTTCCACATGAAATATTCTATTTCAGGCATGTTTGAAAAAGTGTTTCAGAAGTTAGCGATTTAAAGCAAGCGGCTGCACACTGATAACACGGGAAATATCTCACTGCGGCTTTAGATCACAGGAATCCACTCAGCAAAGGAACTAATTTTTCTTTCTAATTTTGAAAAAAAAAAACACCACAAAACCACACTACTGATTAGAGTGCTGGCCTGAAATTAAAACCCATGTCTGACATTTTGCAAGAGAAATGTTATGTAAATGGGTTGAAAGAGCTGTGCCTCTCTTCATGTCTCTCAAACAATAATTTAACCATGAAGAGAAAAACTACTGAACTCTTCTAGTAAACACTATTCATTTGTTAGGTATGGACAGAAGGTGGGCCACTGTTCTTATGTGTCTTTTAAATACTGGCTAATTGTGACGTCTACGCTCGCTCTCAAAGTGATTGTCACGGAGGGGCTACTGCAGTGGGTCACGTGTGCCTCCAGCGCTCACTGCAGTCGAGCCCGAGCAGCCCCACGTAGTGTCTGTCTGCTGGTCTCACAGTGGAGACTATCACCACAAACAGCTAATGCAATAGGTGATTGTAGTGATTTGTTTTCCATTTAATAGGTTCTTCCTGTACCTTTAACCCTCCCTGAGAGCTCGGTTTTATTGAATGAGAAAAGTTTTTATCACATGAGCCAATGAGCAGATGGAAAATGTGTTTTGGGAGAACCTGTGATGACTTACCAGTCAGTGTGCTCAATCGGTTTACCTGTTATCAGACTTGCTATCAAGCATGACAACAATCAAATGCTGGCAGTGTTTACATTTGATGTTAATCTAGAATAACTCACCGGGTGAAGGAATTATCTCAATCTGACGCTTGGGGTCACCAAGGGGTTTTCAAGAACAGAGTCCCAGTGATTGGCAACCACCTCTTGGGCTCCTGGGTGGCCTACTGGGTTAAAAACAGCTTCTCTCTGCTGTGAGGTATTTTTGCCTACTGATGTCTCCTGTGAGATGTGACCCCATGATTTTTTTGGCAACTTTTCAAAATTGGGATTTTTCAAAATAATTTCCATACTCACTCAATAGTTGGATGTTTGGTGTTTGTCAGGTCTGGAGAAAAAGGTCTGCAAGGAAATTCAGGGTTCAGAAAGTTATGCTTGCATTATCAGTATTTTAATTTGCTCTGAAACTTAATTGCAGACTTAAGCCAAGAAAGAATTGTTAAATATTGTAATCTTCTGTAGATCACATATCACTGACTTTCATGCAATTATCCTTTGTTGAGGACTCAAAAATGTTGTTTGATTACTTATTTCTTCCATGTTAGGTGTGATTGTTGATTTGAAGACATGCAGACACGGAAAGCCCTGCATTTCTCTCCATAGTTCATCCCAGCAGCTAATCACTCTCACTTGTTTCTCAATTAAATCTGTCCGACGCTGGCTTCCAGCCACCTATTCTTACAGAGTCTTTCTCATCAATTAAGACAGCTTTGAGTAAGTCAGGTTCAGGCACTGGCAAGCTACATCTGATTAAGTAAAATGCTCATCAAGAAGGGTTGTAATATATTATTTACATGTTTTATGTATGTGTGTATGTGTGTGTGTGTAGTTATATAGAGAGATTAAAAAATTATATATATATGCTTTATATATATATATATATAAATTAATTAAAATTAAAGTGAATAAGTGTTTTATATAACATTTCCAAAGGCATTGAGCATTATCTGAACACATGGTTTTATTTTAACGTTTCTCAAGGCAGGTATTATTGAGAATTGGCAAAACTGAAAAAAAAAATCTACATATTTGTTTTTCTGCTTTCTATAATGAATATCTGCCTTCTTGTCTATCTGAAGTGTCTGCTTACCAGTTAGATAAATCCACTGCTTAAAGAATCATCCAAAACAGCACTGGAAACTCTAAAGAAATACCAGCCATCAGTCTGGCTGACTAAAGGGAATCAAATAAAACTCAAAGCTTCACCTGTCTGTAACAAAACTAATAGTCAAAAGCCCTGAAGACCCTGCTTTGGCATTCAATCACTGTATTTTCATTAGAAAGCTGTTTCTTCTCTGCCAACTCCACACTGAAATTAAGATGGGCAGAGAGACTGAGGCCTTGATTGCCCTGAATAAGCAGGAATTACTCAAAAACACAGAAAGCACAGCAGATAGAGGAAAAAATCTGGGTGTGCATCCATTGAAACCCATGGAAGGTTTGTTCTCAATGCTAACACATATTTTCCTTCTTCTACACGTTCCCCTCCGGTTCAAGAACTGTTAACGTCACTCTCCAGGTTAATGCTGGGAGGGGTCCATAAGGACGTGCTGTGAATCTGAGACTAGCACAAGGATATTTTGTAAATCCACCAACCTTGATGCCTTCAGAGAACCCAGGGGCAAGGGCAGGAAAAGTTTAAAAGATATTAAAAAATATCCCAACCTCAAACCTGCTAAGTATGACTCTAGAAAGTTTCTGTCATCTTTCTAATACAAGTTTCAAAGACCCCTATAAAAAAAGAAGCCGAGTTTTATTTTAACACTTGAGAAAATCGTCTAACTTCTTCTTGCTCTCCACTATGGAAGAGCAATGCTGCGCTTACCTGATCGCGGTGAAGGAACTAATGACACAATTACCATTAGTGCAGTTACCTGATCTCTCCCTTCCACACAGCTAAAGGAAATCAAAGACCATTCACATACAGTAATGTGCTGCACCTTTTCTGCAGGATATTCTGGCATCACATTAAGTGCTATTTCTAGAGACTGCAGCGAATTTAAATTCTGCTTGGGTTGAATAAAGGGAAGATAATGTTACATCAATCTCCTCAAGTCATCTGGGTCTTGTTTTGATCATATTTCAGGAATATTCACATGCTTTCCATACATACTGTAAGAGTATTTTTGTAACATGAAGTTCTCCTTTTGAAGGTCATTTATTTTAGCTTCAACACAGCCAGGCTGATATATGGGAGATGAAGGGGCATGAGAACTTACTTCCCCATTTAATCACAAACTCCAAGCAATGAGATCTATTCCCCAAGTGCTAAAAATAGTTTTGGGACAAATCTTACAAACGGCAACTCCTGTCATATTTAATTAGCAGAGTCAAGAACTACAGGATTCATCCCTGAGGCCACCTCTGTGCCCCTTTATTCTGAGATAGCAGAGGCTGAAGCACTCTTGTGTCCATATTCCAGCCCTTCAGGGCATCCTGGCAGACTCAGGACATGGGGTCTTCTCCTCAGCCCCTGCAGCTCCCTCCCAGCTTGTTTACAATACCCATAGACCCTAACCAGGCAGTATATGAGCAGAATACCTATGCTCACAGTCTTAAGTCAAAATATTTCCCCCCTCCTGAGAATAAGAGGAAAAGGTAAAAGAAATCTAATGTGCATGGCTGTGAATGAAATACCTCTATCTCAAAAGACTGAAAGAGGACACACCAAGCATATTCCAATTCCCACTGGATCCCCTTTTCAGAAGACACCAGGCTCTGACACTCTGGATGCATTTAATCACATCTGTCCTATTAAGTGAGAGCAAATGACTTAAACTGTATGAAGACTGTTGCTGGCCCAAACATGACTCACTAGGAATGAGAGTTGGCCCCATTAATGACTTTCTGCAGAGCACTCCCAAAAGTGCATTGCTCACACTGAAGCACCAAGCACTCTGTGGTTCACGAGGCGGAGGTGGGAAGACCCTCATTCGGACGTGGCAGAGAGCTACACCTTCGGACTGAGCATGCACAAACTTGTGGGAGAGGGGAGAGACAGAAAATGACACGGAATTCAGTGTGAATGATTAATTAGCTTTATTAGAAGCACCACAATAATCATAAAGGGAGGTATGATTAGGTGTGCAAAGAACTTGATAGGAATTGGGTGACTTATAAATTCTAATACCAGTTTCTCTCCTCAGCCTGTGCCTCCAACAAACTGTCTCTCTGTATAAGCTCACCAGAACAGCAAGCGGCGCTTCCAGCGATGCTATCCAGCTTGCAACGTTTTACAGAGCTTGTGAGCTTACGTGACTACTATACCCTAAAGTGATAATAAACCCGATTATATCCTAATGAAATAGTGAGATACTGCATAAATATTTCATCCTATGTTCACGAAAATGTAAAAAAAACCCAAACCAAAACACCTGATGTATTCTACACTAAACTTTTTTTTGGTAGTGAACATGTTAAGTGGTTGCTGTGTTAATATCCAGGATTATTCTGGAAATACTCACCCTGATTATGCAGCAGTAGTCATGTGCAGTTGATTTGAAGGAGCTAAACTTTGCATCAAATTTCCCCTGGGTACTGTGTGAAACTGCACAATAAATGAATGTTGCTGTAGCTTAAACAGATACCGACTCTTTGGAGAAATGAAAATAAAAATGTTGTGGTGTTAAAATGTAGCCCTGACAGGTCTATTACACTCTTCACAAAGTCTGAGAGTTTTCTTCTAACAGTAGCTGTCTTAAAAATTAATGATGCATACTTTCAGTGTTACCTCACTTCTGATGCTCAACTCAGTAGGTTCCAGCGAGAGGGGTTTGCCCTCAGTGCACTGGGGGACTGGCTCAGCTAGCCAAAAACCTTTCCTTCTGTGCATCTTTATTTTTCTACCTAGTCTATAGAGACCTCCTGGGAGATCTTTCTCTCTGTGTTCTCCTCGCCAGCTGCTTTAGATCTCCGTCGGGTTACAAATTCCATATGATGGCTTAAATATAGGGATTTTTTTTGGCTGAAGTTTTGAAAAAAACACAAGTATTTTAAGCTGCAAAGCAGAAACCCCCTACCTTCTTCTATTGCACCTTTTAAACTTCCCAGAAATATTTGAAAAGACCCAAGCAAGTGAGAACTTTCCTCCAGGAAGATGTATACAGCACTCAAAGCATTGAAACTCCCAATGTAACTGCTATAATAAATTCCTGCTGGCTTATTATCATGGATTAACAATGCAGAAAGTTAAGTGCCTTCTCACTTGTTAAACTCAGCTTCTTAAAAACTAAGTCATCGCTGCAGTCGCATGTCAGACATGCTTTCTAAAGGAGCGTCTCTGTCGTTTAACACAAATTTTTGCCCGCTCCCACCCGGTCAGCTCCCTCCAGCCCAGAAAAAGCCTGAGAAAGTAGGTAAAATTGGCGTTCTGACTCAAAGGTCGGCAGATTTGGCTGTGCTGGGGGAGCACAGGACGCGAGGGAGCACCGCTCCACATCCCTCACTCAGCTGGGGCCTCAGATTTCAGCAGATACGTCCATGCCAAGAGCCGATGGATATGTACGCACACATCCACTATTCCCAGTACAGGAGGTTCCCAAACCCGAACAGTGGTTTACACTACTTGAGCTCACACTGTTGACATCAATTGATTCACCTCTAAATGAGAATTAATGGAGATGCATGCTTAATGCCAAGCTGGGCTGGCTGGGTGCCCAGGTATTGGGAGCTATGTGTTTCCCATTACTGGAATGAACTTACCCTCACTGTGGGTGTGCAGGACTTGGATTTTATTGTTATTCTTTCTAAATGAAAGGAAAATGCAGAGGCAAGATATCCAATTAGTGCCGTAAGACTGGAAAACAGTCTTATAATAATAATAACAACCCAGTAATAATTATAATAACCCAGTAATAATCATAATANGGTTGGGCCAATGGGGCAAAGCACACACTTTTTCTGGGTGGTATTTAAGTGGGGACATTCTTAAAGGAGCTGTGTGCTTTGTTGTGAAATACTGAAATTAAATGCTTTCATCAGCCTTCAAAGCATCTGATATCCCAGGAAACAAAACCTTATAGAGCTGAATCTTGCTTTAAGTCTCTCTTGTTGGTTAACACGTTTGAATTTACGTGAGTTTCAGTTCCTTACAGTCCTGGTCACTTATGCTTAGAGATACACCATACGTTGCAGTACGAGATCTGCTTTGCAGAAGGTATGATTTTCTTTTTTCCATATTATTTTCAATTATAAGAATGGCAGAAAGAAGAAATTAAGTTGACTTTCTGGTAACTTTTTCTTTGGAAGACAGAAAACTACCCATTATCACTTTGAATTATGACTTGTCACCCTTCTTTCCCCTTTTCAGTAGAGGTTAAATTCTCTTTCAGCTACCTCATCTGCTTTGAAATATCCCAGAGCTCTGTGGCTCCAGTTGCAATAAAAATATTTCTATGGTGTAATGTAATAAGAAATGTAATATAAGAAGTTAAATAGGTATCTGCACCTATTTTGGCTGTGCAGGCACAGGTAACTTTTTTACCACCCAGTGGAACAAAACTTTTAATTTTAATTCTAGAAAGTGTTTCAGCGCTGAGCAACCCGATTTCCCTGGTACTCCTCACGGGTTGAAGCGAGACAGGTGGCCAGCTGCTTTGTGAGATTAATTTTTATTCTCAACAAAATCTGTGCTAAAATCATGCATAATTAAGGGAAACTAATTTTACCGGGCTGCAGAAGCTGAAAAAGCATTTAAGCATGTGCTTTATGTTTCTTTATGTTAAGGTCCAGCTTTGGATCATCTACCCAAGGTAGATGATCTACCTTGGCTCCCAGGCACGCCAACAGTGCGCAGTGGTCCTGACGCAGTGGTCCTGGTGCAGAGAAAAGAAGCGGAAGTTTTATCTTCCCTACTAAGCTGCCATCACCCAAGATTTGGTATCACAGCCACACCACAAGCCGTCGGCGCTCCTCATTACCTGGTAGTAGTCACTGGTTTAACAGTCTTTAATTAAGCCCAGGTACTGATGACACAGCACAGTTAAAGCCAGCTAAGCTTTGGCAGCCTGTTCTCTTCGGTGCAAATGGAGTTTTGTGTTTGGGGACAAGGGGATTAGGATGACAAAATGAAAGTTGTCCCTCACACATCACACCCTGGCACCTGGCAGAAGGGAACAACCAAATGTTGCTGCTGCTGCCCAATCTGAACTGTCCTTACCAGAACATCTTCCACATTAGACATACATATTTTTTAAACATAGCTGTAGGTGTGTGTCTGTGTATACACAAACACACATGTATACATATGTGTGTGTGCAGACATATATATACACATATATACACACATGCTGGGCTTCTATCACATTGGAACACAACTATGCCTGTTCCCAAAAGTGTTTTTTTGATGCCAGACAAGAAGGTCAGATATATCAGACTTCACTGCTTCTGAACATCTCTCGTTGGAGCAGGTTTCCGTCTCTTTTATGGATTGTGCTCAACGAGAAATTAATTGTCGCTCTTTTGAGCAGTACAAGGATCTCTGCAAGGAGCACTGTGTGTTCCTGGTGGGACTGTGTGCTCTTTGAGAACAATTTTCACATATTTTCCAGAAAAATCAGACTGCTTAATCCCACATGCTACCCTGGGGGGAAGTAAACTGTTCAGAGGTTGCATCGAGTTCCATGAGGATTACAGGGAAAACATATTTGCTCATCCTGTCCACAAATGTTTAGGTGAGAGGTTGAGATGCTGCTCTGCGCTGTCTGTGGGCCAGCAGAACTACACAGTCTTTCAAAGAGCTGGAATGGATTGCTTTCTCTGACTGGTACAAGAGGTGCCACAGCTCTTCAGTTCATGGATCTCTGTGGAGCTAGGGTGAGTGTGTTGATGCAGATAAGCATGCAAGGTCCTTAAACTGCTGCATTGACTAAATTACTTTGTGATACAGTGGCATCGTTCTTTCAGGGGTCTTAATCTAATTTTAAACTGACTATTAAGCACAAGCTGGTATGACACCAACAACAGAAGAACTAACCAGCAAGTTTCCCAGGGGCTATAAGCACCTATACAATGACTTGTAAAGTTCTACGTTCAGATTTGACAGAGCACTTGAGCATAGGTCAATCTAAAGTATGCAAGAAGTCCCTCCGGCTTACATCTGTGAGGACGAGGGAGGAAAGCACACTGTCAGTTCATGGAAATATCTGCGAGAAGATCACTCTGGACACATGTACTTCCTAAATAATGGGAACTCCTTGTGAATGCCTCACTCGACAAATACTTCCCGAACCCTCCAGTACAATGGCCAAAGAAAGCTTTTGCGAATGTGTATCTGAATCGACTCAGATGTAGAATGAGATGACTTGAAAAGTGATGGAAAAAGCTATAAACCGCTATAACCACCAGCAGGCATCAAGGGCAGGTGGTATCTTCTGACAGCTGACCCTTCAGCATCGCCAAATACCCAGTGGCAGCCACAGCACTAATCCTTCCTCCCCATCAGTGGCATTTCCACCACCGCTCCTGCACCCAGCATCTTTCCACTATCAACACCTTGCTGTAGGATTAGGAGTTGGTGGGTAGGGTAGAATAACAGGACCACACCCCACCCTCAAGAGAGACTAGAAAGTATTTGGCAATTCAGCATGAACGAATAATTCAATAGTTTATTTTAATTGGAAGAAGCTGGATCTGCAATAATTACATTTCTGTTGAGTATTAGAACCCAAACTGATGTAAACATTTTTAAATGCAATAATGCAAAATTACTTCTGTTATAATGCCAGGAAAATGTTGGCAACTGGCAGCATTTAAAAAGCAGTAATAAGAAAGAGATCGGATGAATTTCTCGTTTCTATAGCACAGGGGAAAGGTAACTGCTCTGCAGGCTTTTTCACAGTGTAAAACAAGAAAAATATCGATAATACATGGGCAAATCTCTGACAGAGTAACAAATCCACTGCATTTGGAAAGCAGCTTTGTGTACCAATCTCCAGACAAAATGTAAATATGATTTTATTTCGTGCTGAGCGTGTTGCCCTAGTGTTTGTAATATAGGTGTTGGTTTGTAAGTTTTGTATTACGTATGAGAAAATTACATTTTCTTGAAGTGCTCACTTCCTTTTGAACACTTGCACCGTGAAATTAGAGCTATGTGAACACTATTTGAGGGGAAAAAACAACCCCAAACCAACCCAAAATTGTCACTGCAGTAAGGCAAAATCCTACTTTGAAAACCGAGGTAAATGAAGACACAACTACAGTAATATATATATAATATAAACCCAGAAAGATTCTCATAAAGTCCATAAAGTTCCATTATACCAATTCCTTCAGGGAGAATAGTTTTACAAATGTATATCCAAAGCAAGTGTCAAACTCCAGTCACATGCCATCTTGGTTTAGGAACTAGTATTGTGACATTTGATTTGCGTTTTCCAGGTAACACAAAAATATTCACTTTAAACCCAGCAACTATGGGGCAACAATCATATAAATATGTACTTATTTGTAACTGCACCTTCAAGTGGGTCACTGAAGATACACTTATTCTGATAAAATTACTAAGGGGCAACTAGACATATGGTGCATGAATTACTGAAGAACTGTGTTATCAATTAGACTTCAATCTTTTACACAGCAGTTTCATTTTTGAAAATGGAAATTCATTTAAAATTCTAACAAGAATTAAAGAAGATAGAATCAATTCCAGCCTTCAGGTTAATCCCCTAAGGAAAGCTGTAGTGTTTGTTTTCTAATCATTTGATGTGACAAAAAGTTATTTAGGAAAGTTTTGCTGAGAGAACAAAAAGACCCAGACATTGTAGCAAAGAATTAAATGTAATTATATAGTAAAAAGACAGATTTGAAACTTCAAAATAACTTGGAAGAGCGATTAAGTGTGTAAGCAAGTACTTGGACAAAAATGATGTCACTCAAAAATCTAAGCAATTAGCTAAATTTTTAAATTCATTTGAGGCTTATTAACCCAAAATGTCTGGAGAAGTTGCTGGTATGTGGATTCAGTTGACCCTCAGGATTTCATCCAGAAACAGGTACCAACAACATGGAACAAACAGAGCTCAGAGATCCTCAAGTATATTAACACCTTCATAGGAACCTGAATGGAAGAAAACAGAAAAAAGTTTATGTCACAAAAGGGGCCCAAGGACAACTCAGAACTGCAGGGTTAGCATGCAAACAGAAGTTGCTGCATTTCCATATTTGAATTTGCATTCTGCCTGCACAGTTTAGGGCTTTCAAGTTAAATGTTTGCATTTTTGCACACAAGAATTCTCTCCTTGATAAATTTATGGTACAGCTTTATCCTTTCTCCCAGGTATGGGGTTTTAAATATAAGCCCCTCAAAATATGACAGGCAGCTGTGGTGCTGGAAGAGGGAACTTCCACTCTGCACCATATCCCCCTTAATGAAAGATAAATTGTTGGTTTGGGGCAATTGACCTTTTAGAAGAAACAGTCAGATATTTCTCTAGCCCTTGTGTACAAAACTTCAGGGAATTTTTACTTAATTCCAGTTGTGTAGATGCCCTCCCTTCATCTTGTGTTCATACAATATCCTTACAATACCGGCAGCAATTTCTTTCATGGAAAATAGTATTGTCATTACTACCTGCAGTGGATTTGTGGCTTCTCATTTGCTGAATGAAATTTGGTGACTAAAACCAAAGGTTGGTAGCATATGGCAACCCAGGAGCAGAGCAACAGGAAGAGTTTTGCAGAGCAGTGGAAAAGGCTTGGGAACTTCAGCATTGCTACACTGAATATGTTTGTTCTAGCACTGGTGTTTGTTCTAGCACAGTGTTTGTAATGACACAAATCCTTCTTTTAAATAATTTTTGGCACTATTATATACACTCCATTGGAAGCTCTGCTCTTTAGATTGGTCTTAGAAGCCAAATTTCCTGTTTGTTGTGATTTCTGACATTGAAAAAATTACTTTTGTCAATACAAGACTAGGCACGGAATGGTAAACTTCCAAACATTATTTGATAGAAAATATAAAATAGCTTAAAAGGGTCCTGTAAACCTCTTCTGAAAACTCTGATCATGCAGGTCTGTATTTAAACTATAAGAAGGCAACCTGACTCTTGGGATGGTTTTGAACTCCAGCTTTAGACCAACGACGTTTAGCTGTCTATGTAGGTGTTAGATGTCTAAACTCCTATTAAAGTCAGTGGTAATCTACTAGACATACCTAACAGCCTCTGCAGAGCTCACTCAGCACCAGATATCCTGCCCCACAAGCAGGGCACCTCAGCATCCCCAGAGGTTCCACTGGCCCAGTCTGCATGGCCTTGAAAGAGAAATATGTACCCAGCATAGTCCTGATCCTTAAATATGTGTTATCCCAAACTCATGCTTAATATCTTAGTTATTCCTTTTTTGCCAAAGAAAACCTCAAATCTTTCCCAGAAAGTGGGGGGTTGTCTACACATGGGTAAACTGAGAATTAATGAGAACGATTTAGTTCATGATCAAATGTACAACTTCTTCAAATGCAAATACTTTTCTCACATTGCTTCATGTCCTTGATTTTATTAACATGCTCAGTATTTTCACCAGCAATACAAATAAGAAAGTTAGGATTATGTTGTGATTTCCTGGACAAGTCAAAATGGCATGTCAGTCATAAAAACTGACCCTTTTTGCAAGATAATTGGGAAAAAAAATATTGTCATGAATTATAGATCCAAGTCCCTCTTGCTGACCACATCATTGAATTCCATTCTACGACCTTCTCACCCATAAATCTTGCTACACAGTAAATCTGAAAACTTGCAAGTAATTCTCAAGTGTTCAAATGAAAACTTGCACTCAGAACACATGTGTATTAATACCTAATGAAAAAATTCAGAGCAAAGATTTTCATAATCAAAATTGTGAGTACAGATCCAACAGCTTAAGTTATTTTAATCCTGTTTTTTTTAGCTGTAACCCTTTTTTTTTAACCCTTTTTTAGCTCATCAACACCAACAAAGAATCCATACCAATGGAAGGCATTGTTTCTTCTCCAAGGATAATGTGTTGGGGTCCTGGCCACGTGAAAGGGATCCTGACCTTGCCTCAGAGCCTAGGAACATAGAAACTACAAGGGGAGTGACCGAGAAGATTGAGATTCGCGGGCTTTATGCGTTAACCAATCAGGACCGAGTATTTGTTGTGTAATCGGAAAACTATAACCAATGATAAGATGTTCCCGGAGGCCGGGACCAAAGGGTATATAAAGATGTGTGAGAGGGGAAATAAGGGGATTTGAATCTGCACCACGTTGATGTGTACTTTCACCCCGGTCCGCGCCGTAAAAGCGGACTCTGGCAATAATGATTGCCTACTATGATCAATTTGATCCTGTGGCATATAATTAAAATAATAATAATAATAATAATAATAATAATAATAATAATAATAATATAAAGTAAGAGAAGTAAAGTTCTGACTATTCTCAAAGGCACTATTTCTGTTCATCAGCCCTCGGTGAAAGTCACAGGCTTTGAACCTACAGATGTCGAGGCTGGGTAACTAAATAAGATCACCTCTGAAGGACCACACCTGAACTGACAGGCTTGAAGCAGGAGAGATGAAATGCCAGACCCAGGAACAGGACATGCTGAACATCAGAGTATCAAGGCTCTGAACACAAAGCTTCCATGCATACCACAGACCTTCTTTATGGGAAGCAGACAACTGATACATACACTCACTGTAATTTATCAACATAAAGAAAAGAAGGACATAAAGTGCATCTCTAAGATAAAATGCACATTTAGCTACTTGTTGTGACTTACACTGAAGCCAAATCTCAGATTAAAAAATTCACAGTCTATTTTGGTTCTTTGTTGCTCTGGTTTCCTATTTGTTTTGTATCATACATATTATTGTGCTGTTGTGCCTGTGTGAGTCTCTTGTTTATTTCTTTTTAATAAATATACATGTATTAATCTCTGAAACGGTTAACCTTACAGGCTACGCCTTCCTGCATGTTTTACTACTGATAATTTGTGATAGGCATTAGGTCAATAAAACTGGTGGTTTTCATATGCTATATGTATCCTTAATACTCAAAGGAAAAGTTTGTTTTATCCTGCACATCTGTTACTGACAAGTAGCCACAATTTGAGTTGAAATACATGGTGACAAAACTAAAACTAGCGGTTTAGTTTTATTAGATCTTGGATTAGATCTTAGCACCACAAAAGCATTTAGCCACTCTATTTCATGTAATAATATTAAATAACACACATAACTTCTTCTTAATAGTTTATGGTTTTAACTTCATCTCAGATTTAGATGAAACTCAGCAGCACAAAATCCAGGTTTATTTTAGTCTGAAAAAGAGCCAATCAAAATACAAATTTAAGCCAAATTCTAAGTTTTACCAAATACAAGGTGTCTTTTTATCTAATGTTGCTTGTTCCATAGAAAAAAAACCCAAAGCTGGTGTCCAATGAAGCCAAGGATCATATCTTCTGTTACCTTCCTATCTTCCTCTATAAGCCATTTTTTTTTCATAAAGTGATTCCTTTGAAGACTGATGATACCACTGTTATGATTCAAGAGACTATCACATGCATGTGATATTTTAAATTAAAAAATAATTAAAATTTGTAATGAGCATACCCAGAGTTTTCTTGCAGTACACTCGAATATCTTAAATAGAAGGCTTACTTCTTTTGGCTCTCTTTAACTTTGAATAACCTTCTTTCTGTTAATAAAAATAAAATCCAAACAACAAATCAAAACCAAACAAAACATCACCTTAAAAAAGGCAAAACACAGTAAAAAACAAAGCAGTAATACTAAGCTCAACTAAAAAGTTGTTTCTGAGTGAAATCTTTAGTTGAATATGAGAGGTAATTAATAAAAGTTCTTATTTTCCAACATAAATATAAAGTATATTTATATGTATGGTGGGTAAATAATTAAGACCAGAGGTATTTTGAAAAGGTCTTTCACTTGCTGGCAGCCAAGACTTTCAAAACCAATTGATCATTTTTGGTGAGATCATGACAAAGGCTTACTCTTCACAGAAGTGTTTAGAAGTGTCCCCAGCCAGCACCACTGTATTTTTGTGTGGAGAGAGGAGGAATCAGACTAATGAGCACTGAAGAGTCCATCTCTACCTGCAGACAAGTCCATCTCCTATTCCCAAGACTCCAGTTGAGCCTGCACTGACAGAATGACAGGCAGACTGGGAATTTGCTGTCTCCTCCCACTTTCAAAAAGTAGTTTACAGGGCTCTGGCTGGTACCTGTGCTACTCACAGCCTACCTGGAGGGAAAGGAATGCTGTGGGGTATTTATAACTCGAGAATAGGACACTGCTCCTTACACATCCCGGCAGATCTGCCAGACCAGCTACAAGCTCTCAGCTTGTCCAAACTGCCCAAGCTGTAGAGGTAACTCCATGTCATAAGCCCTGGTGTGGCCGAGCCATTCCCAGTGGTAGTCAAAGGACTTCAGGATTAATATGTGTTATGCATTACTCAGACCCCTGGTATTGTCATCCTTATAACCACAGTTATTTTTAGTCGCTGCTTTTCTTTTCTTCTTTGTGAGACTGACTCCAGACACTACTGCTGTAGCACTGCAGTGCTGGGCCTTGTAACTTGTGACTCGGCCATGGCCCTTGGAAGGGCCTTTCCCAGCTGCGGTTGGATGGGGCCAGCTCAGAGCAGCTGGGCTGGCGTCTCCCACACCAGCTCCTCTGTTCCCGGCTCAAGCCTGAGCTCCCGGGTACGAGTGCATTCCTGCAGCAGGCCCCCGAGGATGCTCCGCTGCTGGCCCTTGCTGAACTGCACGGACAGCACGGACTGCGCTCTCATCATTATCACTAAAAGTTACAGAATTGTCTTGTATTTGACTTTAAGAGCATAACAAAACAAGATAACTGATAAAATGCAATATTAACACAAGCAAATTAAGTGGAAGGATCTGAAATACGGATACATGCTCCAAAGTTCTTAGTCAACAGTTAACGAGTATGTTGAAAAGGTAAGTTTATATATTGCAACACGTGGCCAGGCAAATTCAGACCAAGCACGCTCAGATGGTCATGCTTGAAATGAAATACAACAGGCAAGGGAGCCTGGGTGAAAAGGGAGTTAAGTACCTCACTTATTCTGCAGAGTTACTGTACGGTACTTTCAGTTGGCTATTAGCAGGAAGAATATATATACTTATGTAAGAAAATACAAGTGTACTGAGTAGAGGAGACTTGGGACCTGTTCCTTCTATCAGGTCTAATTTCTGGAGAGAATGTGGAGATGGAAGACACAATTGAGGTTTAAAGAACTGATATTTAGAAACAGAAGCATAGCTGAATGGTAGGTAAAAGCAATATTTGTAAATCATGAAAAAATATTTTGTAGAAGAATTTAATATCATTAGCAGTATCCAGGAGAAAAAAGTATATTAAAAACCCTTCATATTAGAAACTTAACTAATTACTGCTGCTGACCCCATCTATTAACACAATACGATTTTAAATGTGCTAAATAACGAAGGGAATATAACTTTTAAAACTTGGAATGATTTACAAATAGCCTTCTGGAACTGATTTCTACAGAACATTGCCGAATTGAAGCACTTAAGATGAGACATTTACAGAGCTACTGAGAATGCCCATAGCTATATTGGGCAGGATTTTCTGCAGAATTGTGAAATGTGCTTCAGAAACTTATTTACATTATGTAACATCATTAAATGTTTCCATTTTAGTAGTGTATTTTTCTGGAGAGAAACATTTTAAACGCCTGCTTGAAGTAATGGTTTGGTAAAGGTTAATTTTATCCTGGTTAAGGTTCATTTTATCCAGAGAGATCTCAGTAAGATTTCTTGTTTTCCCCATTTTAACTGGAACATGCTAAAATGAAAACATTTTAAATTTTCTTTTTATCTCTTTATTCAAGTCCTTATAGGCTGGATTAAGGGGAATATGTGTGTGTGTTTTACCTGTTGTCTTTTGGCACAACCATTCTTTACAGATGCTTCCAAGTTGTTGTCCTTGACCAAGGAAGTTGGTTTTGAGTTCACTGCTTCACATGTCAGATACTCTCTCCCTGTAGTCATCTTAAAGTATAGAGGTTTATAACTTCATTAGCCAAGAAAAAAATTCCCCAAACCCCCCCAAGTGTTAAAATGTTTCTACGTGTTAAAATGACCTACTTTTTCTAAAGGTGCCCTCATGACAAAATTGAAGTAACCTATCAAATTACATTTTCAGATTAAAAATGTGATAAGCACAACACATTTCATCCATGTCCCCAATTTGGGATATCATCCTCATAAAAAATCTGCACTGAACGCAGCTCATCTATTTATTTTGTTGAAATGCAGACAGAAACATAGAAAAACTAGGTTGTAAATTACTCTAGTGGTCACCTAATCATAACTGTTACACAACACAGAGTTAACTTCAAGGTTAGATCACATTGTTTTGGGCCTCTTCCAGTCAAATTGTGAGACTCTGGAAGGATAACAACTCTACAACCTCCCTGTTCAAGTTGTTCTGGTACTTAACCACTCTCACTCTGAAGATTAATTTCTTCCTTGTGCCCAGTAAGAATTTTTCCTGTGGCAACTTGTGCTTTTAGTGAAATTGTAATTAAACTTGTCTTTGCAAAAGACAAGTTTAATTACAATTTTCACACTGCAGTCAGCACCACCAACTGATGAATTTTGAGATTCCTTCCAGGAACTGCTCATTAATAGAGTTTCATCTGAAGACAAACTGGACACCAAAAATCTTATCATGTTAACCTCACACAAATCTTGATAAACTGTCTTAAAGAAAGGAAAACTAATTACCACACCTTAGAAGTCCCAAATAAAAAAATGGTGTATCTCAGACAATACAGTAAATAACCTTCCAGAAAAAAAAAAAAAAAAAAGCCACAGTGACTGAAAACATTAACTTATATGGTAAGAATTTTACAACACTATTGAGAATGATGGTAGAGTATGATGGAAGTCATGCTCTTTATTGCTTAAAGATGTTTTAGAAGATACTAAATTTGTTAAACCTGGTGAGAATGAGCCTTGATATTTACTGTACCTGTTCAAAGTTAGGTTTGGAGTTATGACTGGTTCTCCTAGCAATATAGCCCTGAGAATGGCACGCTGCTTTATTTTCTTCATTTTTGGTGATGCATACTGAACCACTTATGACAGATTCATGAATATTTAACTCTGCTCCTTCATTTGATGTCTTTGTTTGTTGCTGTGATAAGCTGGATTTTGTCATTTCGTTGTCTAATTGGCAAATCTGCAAATGTACTTTCTTTGCCTGGTGTTGTTTCTCGAGAGCTTGCATGGTGTTTTGACTTGTAAACTTTTTTCCCCTTCTTGCACTGGAAATAGGAGATGCGTTCAGACTCAGATTGACGTTTGATTTCTGAAGCACTGACCCAACATTCTTAAGACAGAAAGGAGAATTTGCCTTTTTGTGATTGGCTTCACTTGAATTCCCACCTGAGGCTGAGTTATCAGAAAAATAAGTCATTTGTCCACTAGACTGTGTTTTCCATTGAAATACAGATATACCATGTTTTGCATATGGTTTTGCGTTCATTGCCTGAAGTACACTGCTATGAGTAGGATTTTTGATTGACATATTTTGAATGGGTTTGTAAATCTGATCTATGCTTGACTTGCACACAGCCAGCGTAGAGGATGAAACACCCGTCATTTTTCCTGGTGAACATCTTTCAGCATTTTCTCTTTTCTTCCCATCCACTTGATTTGTGCCCTTTCCATTCATTTGCATCAACCCCCCTTTGAAAATTGGTATAATTTTGCTGACTTTTTTGTGGGGGAGCTCAAAGACTGAATTTACAGACATTCCTAACAACTTCACAACAGGTAAGTCCGGTACTCCTGGTATTTGCCTATTACTCGTTGGTTTCTCTGCTGTTTCGGTGCTAACGATTTCGGTTTTCTTACTGCTACCCGAAAAAGTGTGTGCATCCGGCTCTTTGATCAACCGCTCCATCCAGTGGCTGTTTTCCATACTGCACGGAGGAGGAATTCTAGGCAACGTCTGTTTCCTCGGAGGAGCCTGCGTTAGAGATACTCCACAAACCATCCCACCAGCCAATTTCATAGGCTTAGATTTTATTTCCTGCAATAACAACAAGAGTTGCTAAATTGAATTAACTAGATTTAAAAATCTGGTGGTGCCACCTAAGTATCTATAGATAGATATCTACGAGTACATATTTAAACTATAAGAAGGCAACCTGACTCTTGGGATGGTTTTGAACTCCAGCTTTAGACCAACGACACAGAGTCATTTAGGCCATAGAGTATCTATCTAATATACATCACAATATGACACCATACATTTTCTTGTTTTGAATTAGAACAATATTTTAAAATTATATTTTGCTGTCACTATAGATTAAGATTTGTATTCTCCTCTCAGTTCTTTTTAATAAATTATGCTGAAATATCGTATTTCTCTGAAGGAAAGACTTAAATTACAGTCAATATCTTGCTTTAGTACTTTCCAACTGGGTAATGCCTTCCCCATTTGAGGGGGGTCTGCAGAGGGTTTGAACGATACGGCTCCTTGTCTCTTAAGACTTCTAAGGGCATCTCTATTCTGAGCAAAAGACAGTTTGGATATCTATAAAAACTGCAGATGACAAAGAGGAGCCATTCTAGCTTTGATCACCAAAGAGACATAAACAGGAACTGTGTTCTGAAAGAGGATTATAGTCTTTTAGAATCTCTACAGTTTCTGTCACTATTCTTTGTTCAGAATTAATTACTTTATTTCTTCATTCAAACACTACTACCAAAGAAATTTGGGTCTCAGACTTTGTCACAACCTCAAATTAAAGTAGTTTTGATTGCTTGCCTCCTTGAGATCACCAGCCATGGAGTAAATCTTACAGCTTGGGTATTTAAATGCCTAAATCCACAGAACTTTATAATATTCTTGGGGTGTTTTTTTGTTTTATTGGGCGTTTGAGGGGAGGGAGGTTGGTTTTTTTTTTCCTATAAATTGTAGTATTAATGTTCTTTTTATTGTTGGTGGTTTTGTCATTATTGCTATTATTATGAAATATAGGTGTGATAAAGTTCTTGGTATCAAAGTCCAAAATAAAGTCTATAAAATTGCAAGTATTGTTAATAGCTAATTAACACTAAGTTCAGTTTTTTAATTTATTTGTGACGTGAACAACATAATGATGCCAAACAGCAATATAGTATGTAATTAGACATTTCATTATAAGTCACATGATTGATTGTTGTGTGAAAAGCATAGTTTTACACTGTTATGGTGTTTTAAATATGATAAAGACCACTTCATACCGTGAACAAAGTACATGCAAAGTTTATAAACTTTAATGTTTGTAAGAAAACCTTCCACACACCACAGCCTTGGAGAGTTCCTGTGTAGCATAAAGTGCTTTACTTGTCATCTTTACTGGAAATCCACACAGATGTGAAAGATTCCGCTTCATGTCAGAAAGAAAAGAGTTCAATACACTTTCTGAATCTGTTCTAGGGAAATATTGCACTGGCTGACTCCGAATGCAATTTAACGGGTACCTGAATACATGTTCAAGGATACATAACAAGTTTCTTTGCATTTCTGTGTCTGTTGAGAAGAAAGCATGAACAAATCTACAGCATTTTCAAAAAGGTGAACAAAAGCAATTACCTTCTCAAGGGACTGAGGCATAAAGTTACAGGACTTCAACATAGAATCACAGACTGGTATGGGCTGGAAAGGATCTTAAAGATCAAGTTCCAACCCCCCTGCCACGGGCAGGGACACCTCTCACTAGACCAGGCTGCTCAAGGTCCCATCCAACCTGGCCTTGAACACTGACAGGGAGGGGGCAGCCACCACTTCCCTGGGCAATCTGTGCCAGTGACTCACCATCCTCACAGTGAAGAATTTCTTCCTAATACCCAATCTAAATATACAGTCTACCCCCTTCCAATTTAAAACCATTCCCCCTCATCCTATCACTACACGCCCTTCTAAAAAGTCCCTCCCCAGCTTTCTTGTAGGCCCCCTCCAGGTACTGGAAGGCCACTATAAGATCTACCTCAAGCCTTCTCCAGGCTAAACAGCCCCACCATTCTCAGGCTATCTTCATAGGAGAGATGCTCTAATCACCTTCATGGCCCTCCTCTGGACTTATTACAACAGTTCCACGTCCTTCCTATGTTGGGGACTCTAGAACTGGACACAGTACTAGAGCCAAGGTCTGACAAGAGAGGAGCAGAGGAGGAGAATCACCTCCCTTGATCTGCTGGCCATGCTCTATTGATGCTCTATTGATGCAGCCTGGGATATGGTTGGCCTTCTGGGCTGAAAGCTCACATTGTTGGCTCATGTCAAGATTCTAATCCACCAGCACCCCTAAGTCCTTCTCCGCTAGGCTGATCTCTATCTCATCATCTCCCAGCCTGTACTGGTGACAAGGATTTCCCCAACCCAGGTGCAGGACTTCACACTTGGCCTTGTTGAACTTTACGAGGTTCCCATAGGCCCACTTCTCCAGCTTGTCCAGGTCCCTTGGGATGCCATCCCATTCTTCTGGCATGTCAACTGCACCACTCAGCTTGGTGTCATCAACATGATTATACTCTACATAGTAAGTATTACTCAGTATAAATAATCCTTAGTCTAGTCATTCCTAGCAGGAAAATTCTCTTTTAAAATTAATCTTTGTTGGCCACATTTTGACAAGAATTTAACTCCACCTTGTACATCACACTCACAGTAGCATTACCATATTTACAGAAGCTGTGAAGCAAACTGTTTGACTTACTGTTATTCAGCACTAGAGCAAAAACTTGACAAAATATTTTGTTCCAATTTGTCTAGAGAAACAATTCTCCACTGACTTCTATGAAATTCTGGAAGAAGAAAATGTGGCACATTCAAAAATGCAAATTGAGATCTTTGCTAGTAGTAGAGGAAATGCAACAAGTATTTTCTGAAAGGATACGTAAAGAACCTTTCCCCTATTGGTTTGAAGTAAACACTGATGTATATTTTTGTCTCTTCAGTATCCTCTGGAAGAATATATCCATACTTTAAACAAATAAATAAACAAACAAACAAATAAACAAAAACAACCACAAAGATGTATTACTAACACAAGCTCAAGAGGTACAAAAAGAAGAGAGAAAAATTAAAGCAGTGTATATTGTTTCTTACCAGATTCTTCCAGTGCATCTGAAATTCTTTATACGAATGGAAAGGGGATTCTGCAGGAATCATGTGGCTGATGTTTATGATCTGGCCCATTTTCATGCTGTGCATAGACAAAGAAGAGATGCTTAGAAAGAGTGTAATGAAACTCAGATGAAAATATACTGGACTTTTCAAGGAGAAAAGAAAGGTAATTTTTTTTTGCATTGAAATTATTTATGTATTATTTTATATTTTGAGGACTAATATTTTTAGCTCATAAGTTTATGACAACGTTAGCAAAATTTCTTGAAGTATAGAAAAGAATTTGGCACCTACAAGTCTAATCTCTCTTGTCTATAATACTACCAGTGAATATAGAACCAAAGCAAATATAACTATACTTCTCATATTTTTATGATGAAACTCATTAGGTGAAAACAGACACAGTTTGTGGAAAAGTTGGAAATATATTTCTTCTTTGAATTGTCACTTTCTGCTATTTTTTAATATTATTAAAATAATATTTGAGGAAAATATTCTTGCATATCACAGAAGTAGGAGGAGAGATTAAAAAAATGAAATAACATTTATATGTGTTATTTATGATTCAGTGACTTTTTTTTTCATTTTCCATAACATTGAGACCATGCAAGTAAAAAAAGAAAGATTCCTGAATGCAAGACTAACTGTAAAACAGAAGTCTTCTTATCACTGGTAACAAATTCACAATTTGTATGGCAAACATTCCAGAAATTGTTTGTTTCTGCTGAAATGTAAGCAGACCCTTACCTTGGCAAAACATAGCACCAGTTACTTAATATGGAATACTGGTGAATAACTGTGTTTTCATTCTGGCCAAACAGCTTTAAGGTGTTTGTTAAAATATCAAAATCTCCAAGCTCAGAGCAGAAAAAAAAAAAAGAAAAAAAGTTATTTGCAAATATTTCGAAAGAATTACATATTAAAACTTTTCAAAAATTATTGTGTATCACAATACACCGAAGCCGACATATTTCTATTCTTTTGTCAGCTCTCACAGTGATTAGAATTCTGATTTCGGAAGATAGTCCCATTGTCAAATTGCACACTATCTTATCTTATAGCTACTTCCAAAAGTTATGCAAGGACAAGGTTTAAAAACTTATTTGAAGTGCTTAAGTAAGTAAGACTACTGAAGGAATTTCTTGAACTAAGAATGGTCTTATTGCCATGACCATTTTTAATGTTCTAATCAGAAACCTATGTTTGACAGTCTGGTAACTGCATGCCACTTTGCCTAATCAAGTGCCAAGGTCCAAGCAACAGAATTTATGGGATATGCAGTTTCAGCCTTTGAGAAGTCAAAAAACACTGCAGATTTTTAAAAGGTGAAAATATTTGGCTGTAGGGGGCAATCAACACTTTGAGATTTGAGAAACATTTTTTCTCTATATGGTCTACCAGGTTTTAGATTTATTCACTAGCAAAAAGAAATCTGACAATTTTTGTTTTAGAAAAGTACTTAAATGATAAAACTGATAATGAAGCCACGTCATAATCACTTCCATCATTGTTTTGTGTCATTTCAGAAATGGATTAGCATAGTTTTAACATTTATGCTGTCCAACAAGGTCATAGAAGAAACCCTATTCTTCTCTTCTAAGAAATAAGAACTTGGATCAGAAATATTTACTTCGGAAGAAACCAGCAAGCCTGACGAATATGCCCCGGTATGTACAGACATACTCAAAATAGGAGACATGGATGTCACAAAGGATGATAGTTTTTCAACCTGAACTTATCAAACAATTTAATAATTATGTTTACAAGCAGCATAGTCCATGCTGATCCAGTGTTTTGGAAGACGCACAGAAAATGAATTGCATTCCAAAATAATTTTATACAGGCAGTTAAAATAGTGCTGACAAATTACCTGTAGCCTCATTTTTAAAACATTATGCAAAACTGTCTAGTTAATACAGTGAGATAGGGAATGCCTTCTAGAAAACACTGCTAGAATGAAATCTTGCATCATAAAGACACCTCCCTACTATATTCTGTCAGTATTTTTTGAAAGGTCAAGTCAAGAATCTCAATGTTACAATGCTTGCTGGAACGGAAGATATCTGATCAATACAGATACATGGATATTATGCACTTGTAACAGATGCAGATAGTCAGTGAATATGATTACTGTATTATTGCAATCATAAAAAAGCATTTCTATCCCAGTCATGCTAATTGGAAATCACCTAACAAAAAAGATAAAAAGACAAAGAAAGTAATACAAAATATAACTGTTTATACCTCAGGAGGTGGCAACCGAATTGAGTAAGCCTCCAGACTGATGCAAAGCTGTCTCTCTGATACACTGAGGTCTAGAACTAAAAACAAAAACACAGCACGAAGCCTTGTTTTCAACTACAGTTCATTGATTAGACAGAACCAAATGGCTTTGTAACTGTTAGTCAAGAGGCTGCATTTGAAAATCAAAAGTCTAGACTTCCTCCCCATGAACTTAGAATCAATTGCATTTTAACTGTGAAAATTAAAATCCCAGAATCACAGAATGGTAGGGGTTGGAAGAGACCTCTACAGACCATCTAGTCCACCCTACCTGCTAAAGCAGGATCATCTAGAGCAGATTGCACAGGATTGTTTCCAGGTGTATTTTTAATATCTCCAGGGGAGACTCCACAACCTCTCTGGGCAGCCTGTGCCAGCGCTCTGTTGTCCTCACAGTAAAAGAGTTTTGTCTCATGTTCAGGCAGAACTTCCTGTGTTCCAGTTTGTGCTCATTGCCCCTTGTCCTGTCACTGGGCACCACTGGAAAAAGTATGGCCTCATTCTCTTGATATCCACTCTTTTGATATTTATAAGCATTAATCAGATCCTCTCTCAGTCTCCAGGCTAAGCAGACCCAGCTTGCTCAGGCTTTCCTCATAAGGGAGATGCTCCAGTCCCCTCATCATCATCTCTGTAGCCCTCCACTGGACTCTCTTCAGCCATTCCCTGTCTTTCTGGAACTGGGGAGCCCAAAACTAGACACAGTCCTGCATTTGTGGCCTCACCAGTGCAGAGTAGAGGGGGAGGATAGATAACCTCTGGTCACGCTCTTCTTAATGCACCCCAAGTACCCCTGGCCTCCTTGGCCACAAGGGCACACTGCTGGCTCACACTTAACTTGTCCACCTGGCATCTCTGGCAGCAAAAAAAAACGTGACACTTGAGCTTGGCTTTGGTTTTTTGGAGTCTCTCCTTGGGTTTTTGGAGTCAGGGATACAGAGGATCTGAGGCTCACTACACTCCAATGGAAAAAGAGATACTGGCAGCATATGAAGGGGTTTGAGCTGCTTTGGAAGTGACTGGTACCAAAGCCCTGCTCCTCCTGGCACCCTGCTAGGCTGGATGTTCAAAAGGGGTATCCTCTCTACACACCATGTAACTGATGTGATGTGGAGGAAGTGGGTTGCATTGATGACACAGCAGGCTCAGACAGGATACCCTGATTGACCAGGAATCTTGGAAGTGATTATGCACTGGCCAGAAGGCAAAGACTTTGGGATGTCACCAGAGGAGGAGGTGATACATACTGAAATTGTAGTGTCTACGATAAGTGACGACTTGTCAGCTTCGCACGTCCTGCCAGATGCACAAGAAGCTGGGAGACACAGCCAGGAGAGCTGGCCCAGACTGAACGAGGGGATATTCCCTACCATATAATGTTATACTCCCCACAGAACTGGGGAAGCCAGCCATTAGGTAGGATTGCTTATTGGAAACAGACTGGCCATCAGAGCTTTCTTCCACGTGATGAATAACTGCATTTGTGCATCACTTGTTTCATATGTATATGTATATGTATATGTATATGTATATGTATATGTATATGTATATGTATATGTATATGTATATGTATATGTATATGTATATATGTATATGTTGTTATTGTTGCTGTTGTTATTCTCTTTTGTTATCCTATTAACTGTCTCTATGTCAGTCCACATGCTTGTTTTCCATTCTCTTCCCCATCCCCTTGAAGGGCGAGGGAGGAGTGAATAGCTGTATGTTGCCCAGATACCAGCTGGAATTAAACCATGACATTCACACTGGACAGCCAATTTAGTTTATTTTCCTATCTATTATTACAGAACTTTCACAACACTTGTAAAACTCATAATTTGAGGCAAATGCATTTAATTGTAATAATCATAACCTTTCAGTGTTAAATTTCCATATGTAGCTGTAGATTAATAGTAGAAAAATTACCTTTTTTGTGGGCAATTTTTCAAAGGTGCAGTTCAACTGGAAACTATTACATACAGAGCATGATCTCCAATCAAGTGTGTTTTGACTGTGGTTATTTAACATTGAAAAATGAAAAGACATTCTGTTGGCAATACCAAGATCATGGCAGTATGAAAGCTCATAAGCATACCTTGCTCTCACAGTTTTAGTGTAACAGAATATTGTACTTACCAATAGCATTTTGCCTTCCGGAATGAGACAAAAAATCTTTTCCTTAAAAAATAAAATAGATAGACATTATTATCTAAACCATATATCTAATGTCATTATGCAAAAAAAAAAAAATCTGTTTAGTTTGTGTCATGAAAGCTTAAAGGTTTGTTTATACTTTGACGATTCTAAAACCAAGATACTGTTAATATTGTGCCCATAAATAGGATGGTAAAATACACACTGTTCTCAATGTATTTTTGGAAGGATCTGTGCAATTGCTGTGCTTAATAAGAGAACTCCACAGTGTCTGAAATAAATACATCTTGTTTTCTGTATCTTGGTAATTCCCATTTATCCAACACAGTAGTTATAAGAGAGATGTAAGGCAAGGAACTACCATCTAAACCAACAAGCTTCGTATAAAGAGGTGATCAAACAGAAAAAAACACTTCTGTATTAGAAAAACATGCAAATCATGTGCAGAAGTGACGTTGATGAAAGCATAAATCTGAAAAAACAGGCCAAATTTTTAGAAGATATTTACTGTCCAACAGTATTTGTTTTGGAAATTATTAAACTGGTATGTTGCCTTCAGTTGAAATAATTATTTAATCTCTTACAAAGATGAAGAGGAAAATAAACATTTGAATTCTATGTCCATTGAGATTGTAAACTTGAATCATTGAATTTGGATAAAGGAAAAATAAAAATACAGTGAAAAAAATCATAGGAGAAATGAATGAAATTATTTATTTAAATTAATTAAATAATGATGTAAAACAAATTTTGGAAAACAAATGCAACAATAAAGAACTGAAAACTAAATGCTTGATCTCTGACCCGGTTGATTCAATACCTTGCACCAAGAGATTACCAGCCTTGTTCCATCTGGGTGCAAGTCTGGCGGTAAGTGTGTACGAGAGACAGGTTTGAAGAATGGCTGGAGTAACTGTTTGTGGTGCTTCCAGCTAGCAATGTGAGAAAATAAAAATACATTACTAATAACTTAATAGATTTTGTAAAGGCTTCAGTCAAAACTTAATTGAGGATACTGCTATTGCATCTTGAAGCCAAATCCTAGTATGTATTACACATCTTTACTTTTCACTTACTTAGGGAAGTTAGCACAATATTTGATGTAGACATTTAGATTTGATGTGTCACCAAAGTAAGGTGCACTACAGATTCATTTAATATTTTCACTAGGCTGATAACAGTTAATGGCTATTAAATATACTCCTTACTGCTAATCTGCTGGTGTTGGAAAATCAAACACTGTCAGGTCAGTTACACATATCAACATAAACCAGTTTTGTAAGGTAAGTATATTTGAGCAGTGAATGTCTTACCAATCTAGATATGCACTTACACTTCTTGGAACAAAGGAAAATACACCCAGCTGGCTGCACAAATGAATCGTGAGAGCTACTGGATTTGATTACAATCAGTCTTTTGACTCAGCAACTTCTGTGTGTCCACACATTCATTCATACAAACCACGAACATTGCATACTGGAACACAGTAAAGCATATCAATAACAGTCTAAAATATATCAGTTGTAAAGCTCATGGGTTCCATTTCTTCTCTGGTTTTGTTTTGTTTCTCTGAGACTGCCCTATGCAGGCTGGATAAACCCAAAATGTGAATGAGGAGACGGTTCGGCTGTCTGAGCACACACTCCCTTCCCCCAAGAAGCGCTAGATAGGTTCAGACAGGGTCTCAGATAGGGTGGCAACTGCAGGGGTGCTGCAGGTCTTTAGCCCAAAGGGCAGGTCTGTCATTGCCTTGAGCCAACCTCCAACACCCCTGAGTAAGATCAGGATCCCAGCACAGCAGAGAAATCTAGTGTAATTGCTCAGCAACTTCTTAAAACTTTTGACGCCAACAAAGTGTACTTAGTATACCCAGAGTCATAGGAAACATTTTGTGTATGGAAGAATTTTTTTACCCAGAATTGTGGCTTCTGCAGTGCAAACTGCATGCCCTATGGAAATAAAAGACTCATCTCTGGCAACAGCAATTGCAGACAAGCATTACAATTTTAAGAAATGTGACATCTTTCAGCACTTACGGTAAATCCTTGCTTCTCTATGTAGGCTTGACATATTCCTGATTTGTAAAATTGTATCTAAAAATAATTTTTAAAAAGGTGTCTGAAATCAAGGAGTGTTTTAGCAAATCATAAAACACCTCATACCATCATACACACAGGTCAACTTGCTTAAGCTACAAGTGTTCAGCAACTTCCTCAAGACTGACATCTCACTCTGCAGAGCGTGAGGATGAACTGCATCAGATGCATCAGCTACAAGCTCCAGATGCAGCATTCAGCAACATGCCATCTCCCCTGCTCTGTAAGAGCGTTAAGACTGATGGAGGGCAAAGTCATAGACTTAAGGAATCAAACAGACTTTTTTTTTACATTTACAAACATTTTACCAACATTTCACAGTGGTGTTCCATGGACTAAGAGAATGGTATCTGTGTGTATATATCAAAACCAGAAAAACCTCAGTGGTGATTAATTGCAATGTCTTGAAAAATGTAGAACCTGGACATGATGTAGGTGGTATAGAATAAGGGGTGGACACTTGCCCTGGTTTCGACAGAAGGAGAGTTAATTTTATATCTAGTAGCTGGAGTAGTGCTGTGTTTTGGATTTAGGATGACAGTAGTGTTGGTAGCACACTGATGTTTTTAGTTGTTTATGGAGACAAGGTGTGCCTCGATCCAATCCTAGTTTCGGACTTCGCCAGACACACCTGAACTCCAGAAAGTTGTTCAGAATGCAAGGGGTTCTACTCTGAACCTTATGACTTCATGCCTCCAGTGTCTCTATGAGTCATTCTAATTCAATTTTTCTTTGTAAGTTTCTTCCATGCAGTAATTAATAAGGTGAAACTTGACATCACATTTATTGAAACTTTTCAAACCACTGTTAAAACTTTGTTCAAATCCATGAGACTTATTGAAATCTCTCAAATTATTATTTTACCTCAACAAAACATATTGCTGCTTCTCTCTTTCGAGTGAAGTGCTTTCTGCTCATCCACAACAGCATGTAACTACATACTTATGTAACTTATTACAGAGTGATACTGACCGCCATTACAACTGCAATTTGATTTAGTGTTCCGATAACAGGTGCAGAAAGAATGTCTTCATGCAGGAGTAATAACTGCCTAGAGAAAAAAGTTAGACAAAAATTTCCATATTATTATTTTTAATATTATATATCAACCTACTGTAGGTGGTCCTGCTCTAGTGGGGAGCTGGATTAGATGATCTTTTGAGGTCATTTCCAACTCCTAACATTCTGTGGTTCGGTGATATTTTATTTTCTCAGCTTAAATGTATTTTCCTCTCCTGCAAACTATTTTAACTATTTAATCAATTTGAAGTAGGCAGCCTTGTTAGCTTTAGCTGAAGTAATTTAAAACATAATAGAAATGTGGATTTTGCCCCAAAAGTCAGCAAGGACCCATCAAAAATACCTCGTTTTGAACAACTTTATGCTGTTTGCTGCTGATAAGAATTTTGCCAACTTTACTACAGTTAATTCCAGTAATGTTAATAAAATCTTTGAATAACAACCTCCAACAGCTCCTGAAAATAGTAACTCTCAAAATTCTTTACCTGCAAAACTTTATCTGTGTACTCCTCATCTCAGTTTCTGGTATATGTGAACTCAGTGTTACCGTAGTGGCACAGAGTTTGTGTAGCTCCGGAAGACTGGCAAAGAACAGAGACTGGTGCCTGGTATCATTCATGTTATATTGTTAATTGTTCGAAAGTGGCAACTGGGCCTTAAAAGAAAAAAAAAATTCCTTTTTATAAGGCAGATATTTGTTTACAGAACTTTAGGAGTATATGGATTTAATGGGTGGACTCTCTGTTGGATAGTGAATTGGCTGAATGGTCACATCCAGAGGGTAGTGGTAAATGGCTCAATATCCAGATGGAGAGGGATGACAAGTGGTGTCCCTCAGGGATCCGTACTGGGACCAGTGTTACTTAATATCTTCATCAATGACATAGTGGGATCAAGTGCACCCTCAGCAGATTTGCAGATGACACCAAGCTGAGTGGTGCAGTCAAGAAGCCAGAGGTGCAGCATGTCATCCAGAGGGACCTTGACAACTAAAGAGGTGGGCCCATGCAAACATCATGAAGCTCAACAAGGACATGTGTAAGGTCCTGCCCTTGGGTCAGGGCAATCCTCATTATGAATACAGGCTGAGGGATGATGTGATAGACAGCAGCCCTGCAGAAAAAGACTTGGGGGTACGGATAGATAAAAAGCTAGACATGAGTCAACATAGTGCACTGACAGCTCAGAAAGTCAATCACATCCTGGGTTGCAACAAAGGAAGTGTTACCAGCAGAACGAGAGACATGATTCTCCCCCTCTAGTCTGCTCTGGTGGGACCCCACCTGAAGTACTACATCTGGCTCTGGGATCCCCAGTAAAAGAAAGACAAGGACCTCTTGGAGTGGGTCCAGAGGAGGGCCACAAGGATGATCAGAGGGCTGGAGCTCCTCTCCTATGAAGACAGACTGAGAAAGTTGGGCGTGTGAAGCCTGGAGAAGAGGAGGTTCAGTGGAGACCTTATAGCTGCCTTCCAATACCCGAAGGGATGTAAAGGAAAGCTGGGGAAGGACTGTTTGCAAGGGCAAGGAGCAATAGGAGTTAGGGCAGTGGTTTTAAACTAGAGCACAGTAGGTTTACATTAAGACTTCAGGAAGAAGTTCTTCACTATGAGGGTGGTGAGACACTGAAACAGGTTGCCCAGAAAGGTGGTGGAGGCCCCATCCCTGGAGACATTCAATCAAGGTCAGGCTTGATGAAACAATCTGATCTAGTTAAAGATGTCTCTGCCTACTGCAAGGGGATTGGACTAGATGACTTTTAAAGGTCCCTTCCAACCTAAAGCGTCCTGTGATTCTATGATTCTATGGTATCAGGCAAAGGATCAAACAATTATCTTCTGATTAAAATTAGGTAGGCAATACAACAAAACTTGGTCAAGTAAAACAGACAGAAATTTACTTTTTCTATATATTTTTTCTATATAATGCATTATACTTGAAAAAATAATTACTTACAAAACTAAAAATATTCAGAGTAAAGACAACGACAAACCCATCATTTCATACTTCTCAGTTTGTTTTAGAGTTGGAATTTATCTGGGATCCTAGAGCTGAGGAATCCCTCTGCTATTTCAACAGTGACGTGGGTTGAGAACTGGCTGAATGGCAGAGCCCAGAGGGCTGTGGTAAGTGATGAAGAGTCTACTTGGAGGGCTGTAGCCAGTGGTGTGCTCCATGGGTCAGTGTTCGGTTTGCTCTTATTCATCAGTGCCCCAGAGAAGGGGACAGACTGTACCCTCAGCAAATTCGCTGATACAAAAGGAGTGGCTGACACACCAGTACTGCCATTCAGCGAGGTCTGGACGGACGAGAGAATTGGGCGATGAGCAACAAAATGAACTTCAACAAGGCTAAGCATAGGGTTCAGCAGCTAGGGAAGAATAACTCCAAGCATCAGTACAGGTTAGGGGTTGAATGGCTGGGAAGAAGAGCTGTGAAGAGGACCTGACAGCACTGGCGGACATGTTAAATGTGAGCCAGCAGTGTGCCCTTGTGGCCAAAAGGCCGATGGTATCCTAGGGTGTGTTAAGTTCTACCCTCCCCCTCTACTCTGCACTGNATGGCTGGGAAGCAGAGCTGTGAAGAGGACCTGACAGCACTGGCGGACATGTTAAATGTGAGCCAGCAGTGTGCCCTTGTGGCCAAAAGGCCGATGGTATCCTAGGGTGTGTTAAGTTCTACCCTCCCCCTCTACTCTGCACTGGTGAGGCCACAAATGCAGGACTGTGTCTAGTTTTGGGCTCCCCAGTTCCAGAAAGACAGGGAATGGCTGAAGAGAGTCCAGTGGAGGGCTACAGAGATGATGATGAGGGGACTGGAGCATCTCCCTTATGAGGAAAGCCTGAGCAAGCTGGGTCTGCTTAGCCTGGAGACTGAGAGAGGATCTGATTAATGCTTATAAATATCAAAAGAGTGGATATCAAGAGAATGAGGCCATACTTTTTCCAGTGGTGCCCAGTGACAGGACAAGGGGCAATGAGCACAAACTGGAACACAGGAAGTTCTGCCTGAACATGAGACAAAACTCTTTTACTGTGAGGACAACAGAGCGCTGGCACAGGCTGCCCAGAGAGGTTGTGGAGTCTCCCCTGGAGATATTAAAAATACACCTGGAAACAATCCTGTGCAATCTGCTCTAGATGATCCTGCTTTAGCAGGTAGGGTGGACTAGATGGTCTGTAGAGGTCTCTTCCAACCCCTACCATTCTGTGATTCTGTGAGACCCCTCCTGTCTGGTAAGAAAGTTTTATTCCCAGGAGCTCAACAGTGATCTCCACAGACCATGGCTGGCCTCTCAGAGAGACTGAAAACGACAGAAACACACTGGCACACTGGAAATATTTTTCGGGGGGTCTCAGGGCACTTCATTATCTGTAAGTGCACATGACCTGATATTTCACACAAAGTTAGAATACAGAGTATCTGTTCACTGCCATACCACTGAGCAGATGTCTGAAATACGGAGAATGTGATCCTTTGATGCAATTCTAACAAACCTCATGTGTATGGGAATAATACCAAGTTATGGCTGTTAACTGGCCTGCTGGATGCCAGTTGTATATCGCCTATGTATTGCATAGACCCAGCTCAGTGTAAAGGAATTAGGATATTTATGACCAAAAAAAAGCATATCTAACATTTCATTATTGAAAGAAATAGTATCTTTCTAAATCAGTGTTTCCAAGGAAAACAGGCAGGTTAAAAGTCTGTTATGAAAAAACAGGAACAAACAATGCACACCAGAAAAAGCTGTTTTAACAGTTCTCACTCTTCCAAACTGTAAAACCCTTTTGAGAAATGGTCTTACCAGTGAAGATAGTCGTATATATTTTGTTTCCAATTTATGTGAAGTCACAAGATATTCACCTGAAAAGCAATTTTGTAAATGGTGATCAAAACATAATTAATAATTTCCATTTTGTGAGGAACAATGTAAAAAATAACTGCTGTTTTGATTTTGATTCACCTTGCTCAGAGTGCAACATATTAAAAAGATTAACCTCAGTCATATCCTAAAAAAAATCACAAGGTCTGTGTTTTATATCTGTAATTTAAAATAAAATACTGTGTCTTTGTTTCTTACCCTAAAGGAAAACACATTTCAAGTTTTTACTAGCAATCATGAAAAGTAGATTTATTTTTTTTTAATGCCAGTCAAGACTACCACTTCATCAGTGAATTTCAAGAGCTACAGCTTAAGGGAAAGGACCTTCTTAAATGAGAGAAAAAAATAATCTTGTGCATTTGCAAACACAGAAAAGAAAGGCTGAGTCCTCAGCCTCCACAATGTTTAAAATGATCCTAAATGGCCAGCTGGGGATTTTTGTGGCAAATATGCTGTAAAACACATGCTGCAAGCACTCTAGTGATCTGCTTGCTGTTTGAGGTCAATTCCCCTGTGGGAATCACTCCTACTCAGCCTAAGTTAAATCTTTCCAGTCATCTTAAAAGCTAATGGGACAGAGTGCTTGCAAATGGCTTCTCCCTTCAGGGGAGAGGATAAAGAGGGAAGTACCAGTTAAAATAAAACTACCAGCTAAGCTGTTATAAATCACAGGAAATAAACCAACCACCTTCTGCACAAGAACTTACCATGTGTGGGAGAAATGACATCTTTAGACGTTGATAATCACAAAACATGAACTTGAAATTGCCACAGAGCTCCTGCGAAGTTCAGCTTGACAGAGAATGGCTACTGCTGGTTTTCTGTCAAAACAGAGCTTGGCGGCGCTATTTGTTACTTGCAGTAACGACCTGGAAGATGGAATGAAGAGACTATTCAAAGCTTGAGAACGACACCAAGCTGTGAGCGGCAGTAGCTACTCATCCCCTTAGGGGGGCTGTACTGAACTGGAGACGCCGGCATTCAACACCGGTAGCCAACGGCACACTCACGGGATACAAAACCACTCTAAGCACCGGCTTTGAGCAAAGTTGCCTCGACAGGTCACACCGAGTGTAGTTTTACATTACTGAATTTATGCTGTAAGCAAACCCCACAGAAAAACCTCGGCCTGTAGTTATGTCAGGGTGTATATGGGGCTACCGATGTTGCATCACTCAAGCAGCGTGCAGGCGTGACAGGGACGGAGGGGAAACCCCCAAGCAGCGAACAAAGCCATCATGAGCATCGGGGGCCAGAGCGAAGGAGCCAGGGTGTAGCTCAAACAAAACCGAAGGAAAACGTGGATGGCGGGTGGGCAAAAGGGCACCGCAGGAGAAGCGGAAGGCGCTGCTGCCCGACCGGCCAGGTGAGGCCGCCGCCAGGAAGCCTCGGCTCCAGGCCCCTCGGGGGAGTTCTGTCAGAGCAGGGCGATGGGCTCCTCAGGAAGCACCTCTGGCAGGGCCGCTCCTCAGGTCGCCGCCGCCGGGCTCCTTCAAGGGCTCCGCGGGACACCGAGGCAGCCGCGCGCCTCCCGCCTCTGGCGC
>VXBZ01002998.1:684424-712903 GCA_013399135.1 Heliornis fulica
GCTGGAGGAGGTGCAGAAGCACAACAACAGTCAGAGCACCTGGATCATCCTGCACCACCGCATCTACGATGTCACGAAGTTCCTGGATGAGGTGAAAGTTCGAGCGTGCCGGCGGGGAGGAGCGGGCTGCGCTGTTCCGTGCGGGCAGGAGCCTGGCGCCGCGCCGTTGGGGCACCGCCGGTCTCAGCCTCCCCGAGCGTCGTGGGGCTGTGCGGCTTTGCCGGCTGGTTCCCCCCCCCACCCCGGCTGCCCGTGCTGGGGTGGAGGCCGGTCCGGACTGCGGGAGGGAGGTGGGTGCAGTATGGTGGGGTCCGCCCTCGGCCCGCCGCGATGGTGCTCTCAGGAAGCAGAAGCCTGGCGGGGCCGCAGTGTCCATGGGATCGCGGAGCCGGAGTGGAGCGTAGCTGGGAGTTCCGTGAGTCCCGGCCGGACACAGCTGCCCCTTGGGCAGCTCCCGGGCAGGGAGAGCCCGGAGCGCCTGCCTAGCGCACCAGCCCCTCTCGCCTCTAATCCTCTGCCAGCGACTTTCTCCCTTCAGCCACCTTTAAACTTTCCACCAGGGCAGAAGCTGAGGTACCCTGGTGCAGTTACTGCTGTCGTAACGCCCCGCAACGCGGGGCCGCCCGAGCTCACACTCCGGTGCTGGAGTGTCGTGGAATCGCGGGAAATCCCGAGTTGGAAGCGAGGGGCCCATAAAGATCAACGAGTCCAGCTCCCGGTTCCGCATAGAGCTAGCCAAGTCAGAGCAGGCGAATTCGGACACCTCCACTGAGAGGCCCGGCTACCCTCTCCCTAATGTTCAGCCTAAACCTCCCCTGCCTCGGCTCGAATGCAGTTGTATTGTGTTGTGGGGGTTTTCCCCAGTTAACAATGGATGTTCTTAATCACTTGGTGATGGTGAACAGATGATGTAATCATAGAGACTCGTGGTTAATTGTTATAATTGCTCTAAAGCTTTTTATGTGGAGGTAGAGAAATGTAACTACTAAGTAATCTTTTGGTATTTTTGGTAGTTTTCTAAAGGTAGGTAGGATTCATTAATGATGTTGAGTTTTCTCCTTCGTTCCCATTAGCTGCAAAGATCTAGCACCCAACTGAAATATGTTACTACAGATCTACATTAACTTCTTTGAGGATACAGATACTATTGGTAGTGACCGTACAGTTCTATATCCCATCCCATCTTCGTGGTTGTAACTACTTAAGATTTAAAGTATAAAGTGAGTATTCTGCAAACAAAAGGGGATGACAAGCAATTTTTCAGGAGTGTTGATACAAGTACTATTTGGCTTTTAAGCAGTCTGTCAGCACAAATTATTTGGCTCTTCACCAAAGCAGATTGTGAAATCGATCTACTGACTCTTGTTTTTATTATTTTTAAACTCTGTCCTTGGTCTGGCCCATCTTTTTAGCCAGGGAAATGTTTGGTTGTGCAGGCATGGCTTGTTTAATTACAGAAGCCATGGGGTGAAAATGAAGGCGTTCACACAGCCTGAGGAATTAAAGTAGCTGTTCTTGGAAGCTTGATCAGTTTTGGTTGATACACAGTTGTATAAGTGCTTCCAGATTGGGAAAAACCTAAACAATCAAATGTAACATAACACACACCTGACAAAAAAGATCTAATGAGCTTTTGGATTTAAGTAGTTGCACAAACAAGCTGCCAGCCTTTTCCTTCAGTACATGTGATGAAATTAGTAATGTTAATAAGTGCTACCTTGTGTAAATTTCTTCAAGAAAGTCTTCATTTCAGCCTTCAGGACAACATTGCTAATTTAGTGTCATATCAAAGGAATTCTGTTTGCTTTAGGCAGTTACAAAGTTGGTTCTTGGATGATTGTGGGATGTCTGATTTCATGTGCCTCATGTGGGTCAAAGCTTAGCTTGATGCTCAACAGCTTTCAAATTAATATGGTGTTTTTGGAACTTAAGTTTCTGACTTATTCTGAGATAATAAATGAATGATCTTGGATACTTTGAAAATAATCTAAATAACGTGCCTAAGGACTAAAGAAAGCCTTTGGATAGTCACATTAGCTGCATTGGTGACTTTGGGGTGGAACACTTAAATATTTCATATAATTTTTTGGTTTTGAATGCTTTTGATATCTGGTTAATATATCAAGTGATGTGCTAATTCTTTTGACACCCTGAGGCGTTTGCATGTGGTGCATCAGGAGAAATTTGAGCTAGCCTCTTGCTGTGGTGTTCAGAAGGTGAACACTTCTCTTATGTAGCTGTTTCAGTAGTGTTACTAGTAAAACTCAATTTTACTTGCAGTTCCTCGCAGGAATAGAAAAGCTTAATGTGTTTCAAGAACTAAATGAAGGCTACTAAAATAAGTCCAGTAGTACTAAAGAGGATGGACTTGAATAGCCTCTCACCCTTGTTCCTCCTGAGTAGTAAATGAGTAAATTTATCATTTACTAGGGGGTGAAGAACTAATAACAGATGCTGACTTCCTCAGTCCAATTTCTTAATTTAACAAGCAGTCTTTCCAGTCACCGCATTAAGCCACAGAAATATTTTCTTACTGATTATGAAGTTGAGAATTTGAGTGCTTCAGTTTTAAAGACACCCTGGATGTTCTCATGACTACTAAGTGAAAGTATGCTTCTGCTTTTCATTCCATCACAGTACTTAAAATCGTATTTCCACTGGTTGTCATCTCTTCATAAAGCTTGTAGATCCTTAATGAAACTTGTTTGGCTTTTGAGACCCATCAGTCTATGTGAACACTTGAACTTGGATACTCAGTGGGTTGGGGTGGTGATATGTCTGTTGGGAGTGGTGAGGCGAAAAAAGAGTGGAGGCATTGTGAGGTGTGACTGTGTTGCCTTGGCTGTCTGAGGACAGGGCTTGAAAAAGATACCTTGAAATACAGATCAAGTGCTGGAGGAAGAAAGGATGGTGTACTTCAATACCTTATCCTAAGAGTTACTGAAGATGAAGATTCTGGCAACTGTGTTTTTATAGATCTTGGACTTTAACTCGAATTTATATATTTGAATTTGACTAGAGAACTACATTCCCTAGGAGAGGAAATCCAGGGACCTTTGGTTTTGGAGTGCAGTATCTGAAAGGTCTTGTCAAGAAAGATTATTCTTGAAGCCAGAAACTTAGTATACAGCCTTTTTTTTTATTTAAAGGCTGTCAGACCTGTATTGCAGAAAATTTGGGAAACCTTTTCATAATTTCAGGGAAGATGGCTACTAGACATGCTTGTGTATTTCAGCATTGTACTTGCAGTAAGATCTTATGCAGTTTTTGTATTACACATAATGAAATATGTGAATATTAAATGTCGTTAGTGGATTATGTTGGTAATGCTTGATAGTATTTATCCATCTTAATAAAGCAATCCCACTAGTCAGGCTTTGGCATCAATCTAATGAGCTAAACAGTGTAGCTGGGCCTATAAAAGTAAGACTGAAGTGATCAGTGTCTTCATCTCCTTACCACTGTGGTAGGAGTCCTCCCTGTGGCTTTTGTGGGAACTTTGTTAGAAGTCTGAAGTCTGGTGGAGAAGCTAGTGAGAATAGCAACCTCTCTCCCTGAGAGAAATGGTATGTATTTAATATCCATCTAATGCAGACTTTCAGGTTACTTCATTTTTTAGTGCTCTCATAATTTAGTGACAATAGCTGATGAAGATGGGTTTTTCACAAGGTGTGAAGTTCTGCTGCCTTATTCTGTTTCTAAAGAGTATATTGCTCCCTCAGAATGTTTTGTAATATTTATCAAATAGTGCAGAAAACCAAATGTTTACTCTGGGCAATGTTCTCTGCACTATCAGGTGGTAAATTTCATTAATCTGGTATGATGACATTTTGGAAGAGTAGCATGATACTTTGTGTGTTAAAAGTAATAAATGGCTTGCATCGAAAGGTGCTGATGTGGCGCATTTTGAAGTCTGTCACTGTACCATGTGGATTTTTATTGCAGAACCATGGCAACTGAGGATTAAAACCAGTGTGGTCACTTCCATAAGTTCTGGAACTTTCAGGAGGATTTGAAAGTGTTTGGAAATGCAGCGCTTCCTAGTGTTCTTGTAAGCAAGATGCTGCAAGCTGTAGTTTAAGTGGGGAATGGTCACCCAGCTATCCAGTGTTTCTTTTGCAGTTAGTTTGGAACATTAATGATGGCTTTCAAGAAAACACACACTCATAAAGAGATCTTCTCCTAGGCTCCTAAAATTTTACTTGAGCACAGAATTTCTCTTCTGTAACTTAAGCAGTGGAAATAATTTGTAGAACTCTTATGGTCACTTTCACGTGCTCTTAAAACACCAAAATGTTTGTCTTGCACAATAAAGCTGAGTTTCTCCGGGTGTTGGTAGCTGTGTTGCTGCTCCTTTGTGCTTATTCCTGTAGTGCAGAAAGCAGATCTTGAATTTATAAGGTTTCTCCTGTGAAGTACTTTGCTAATCTCTCCAAAAGTGAAGTTGGACCCTAGATGTGATACTGCGGAGGGGGAAGGGGCAGGGATCGTGAATTAGGGTAGTTACACTTTAATAGTCTTGAACTATGATACTGAGAAAGTTGCGTGATGGTAGTGAGGGGGAGAAGAGGTGATAGGAGTTCAGGATGAAGTAATCATAGACCGGTGACCCACATAAGAGCAGTGAGATTAACTGCTTGTTTGTAATGCCTAAAACTTTCTCATGTGCTGTAGTTAGGAATTAGTCTGCTGCATCCTTGTACTGGCTTTTTACAGACTTCTGTTAAGTGTGTAACCTGGATATTTAAGTTGCTGTATGGGGAATGTTCTAGGAGTAAGCTAGACCAGCTTAATTATCAGCAAAAGCTTTTAAATTTATTTCAAGCTACAATTTTACTTGTGAAAAACCACTTTATTTGTATCAGCAGTATTTCAGTTCAGGAGTCATTATCTGTGTGTAGTTTTCTGGGCTTTAGAAGTTACAGGGTCCATCCAGAGGCTTTTCCTCAAAAGAGAAGATTGGGTAGTGAGGTTTGTTACATATGCAGAGGAGCCAACAAAGGCCCTGTAAAAACAGAGAAGCTCACTAAACAACAAAAAAAGCTTTTGTTAAAGAAATAATTTCTGGTCCTTTGAGACACTACAGCTGCTCCCTTTGATTGGAGGAGGTGAAGTATTTTCATTGCTTATATTATATACTAGCTGCTTGCAGAGGATTTGCCTCTCTGAGCAGAGGTGATGTAAGTACTTTGAGCACTTTTAACCTACTATATACTCAAAAGAAGTAATGTCTACTAGGTGGCTTAAGTTGGGAACCAGTCTTCCAGCAGTGATAGTCAGGGTGGGCTTGTCTGCTTCAACTGGAGTGTGATGGCCACTGAGAGAGTTGGTTGCAGTCACTGTAGACATTAATATTGTGGTTTTGTAGATGGAGGATCATTTAGTAGTTAGGCCAAAACCTAATCCCACAGAGGCACTCCAGCTTCTCAGTGAAGCTGCCCATACAGTGACATGATTGCTTTGTAGTGGCACAAGGGAGGAAATTTGGAACAAATGATCTTTCTGTGGTCAGCAACCTGATGGAAGTTTGAGTACTCTGAAATAGTTTTAATGTAGATGCAGTTATACTGACAGGTATCCACTGTCTTGACCGGTGGATTTTTTTGAGGGAGTTAGTGCAGACAATGTGGTCTTAGCAACTTGCTGGACCAATGACTATTTCACATGTATGAGTAGGGTTTGGGATTGTTGCAGTGTATAAGTATGATACCACATGCTATTCAAGCTGCTAGTGCTTTATAGGTGTCTTAATTTTGGTGCCTTGTGCTACTTGTTGATTTCTTTAGTAAGCGTGTTTTCAAGGAGACCTGCCTTTTGGTTGAAGATGATACATACATTTTTCTATTTTGGGGAATGCAATTCTTTGCCATGGTGTTGACCCCCTCAAAAAAGTAAATAACCCAACCCCCATATTGCTGATGGAATTCTTTAAAGATTTAGCTGTGGCAATGTCTGGGAGAGGCTGTTAGGTGCAAGCCTAGCTTCTTGAATGTACTGTGCATCTCAAGATACTATACGTTTCCTCAACTTCTGGCCAGCCCTTTCCCTGAGTACTTATCAGCATGGATTCAAGGGCAGGATTTTGGTGAGCATGTCATTTGTCTGCTTGCATAATCTTGACTCTGCATGCACTCCTTTAACCTTTTCTTGGCTCAGCTGCTGTGCCTAATCTATCAGTTGCTTAATCTTGCTTTTGCTTAGTCATGGTGTAGGGAAGGGATCCCTTGCCCTTCTAGCTGTGTTATCTTGACTTGAAAAATGTGTTGGATTTTGTGTTTTAAACCAACTTCTGTTAAAATAAATGCCTTCCTCTAATCCAGAGGATCAAGTTTTGATGTTCTAGTTTTGCTGAAAACTGATAGTAATAGTATCTTCCTGATTTTATATAAACAAGTCTTCTTCTTGAAGAGGATTGATCGGAGGTTAACATGGTGGATTCAAAGTAAATGCTGAGCCAAATTGCCTAATGGAAGCGTTTGCTATATATCTCAACTGTTTTCTGTTCCATGATACTCCAGGTAAGGTGACCCTAAATAGTAGAATTTTAAATGCTACTGACTACATAACCTAAAATTAAAAAATTAGGTTAAAACAGAACTGAGGTTCCAAAGTGTTCTCATCTGTCACTGTTATTAGAATTTAATGATTGCTTTAATCTGGGGCAGTAGTGTTTTCAGCATCCTTATCCAATCTTTCCTGCTTTCCTAGTTTCCTTCTTTCAAGTAGTGAATTTTTGTGCGGTTATTCATCTGTTACGTAACTTGAAGCTGAGAAAATTTACTAAACTAGATGTGATGTATCTTGTAGTACATAGTTAGGATGAATGAAAATGTGGAACTGCACACAATTCCAAAAATGCATTCAGGGAAAGAATAAAAGATTTAAACTACTGGAGTAGTGATGGATTGAGGTATTAGGAGGCACTGGGAGATGACTGCTTTAACAGCTGAAGGATCTTACCAGTAGTGTGGGTTTGGGATTCCATAGCCTGCTAAAAATTAAGCACAACTGGAAGCGCATACAATTTCAAAGTAGTTGGTTTACCAGATAAACATAAGATTTATTTTGGAAATGACTCCTGGAGGTTCTCTGGTCCAGTGTCCAGTTCAAACTAGGATTAGACAACTGCAAAGGCCATTTTGCATGCTCCCTTATTTTGGTATTAGATTGCTGCTTGTGTTGACATCTGCTATATTTACCTGGAATGTTCTTGTTGCAACTCCCACCTTTTTATATTGTGTAGAGCATTTTTTGGATAAAAATACACATTTCCTGTAGAACTGAACATACAATGTAACTTTAGATAGTAACTTGGACTGTTAAAAGACTGATTCCATTAATGTTCTGAATGCCAGTTGAGTAGGAATGCCTCTTACTGCTCTGTTGCTGGTGTAGAGACTTAGCTTCCTTTGTTTTGCCTTCAGAGAATACATAAAGCTCTAGTTATTTGGAGAGACTTGTGTTTGCTTTAAGTCCAGCAGCTGATTTTGCTATAACAATTTATTATTTTTAAAAGTGTAGTAATTAAGGGATTTTAGCACATTGGATTTTTTACTGAAAACAATTTCAACTCATTAAATTGCAGCACCCAGGTGGTGAAGAAGTCCTCAGGGAACAAGCTGGGGGTGATGCTACTGAGAACTTTGAAGATGTTGGCCATTCTACAGATGCAAGGGCGATGTCAGAAACCTTTATTATTGGGGAACTTCACCCGGTGAGTATGTACCTGCTGTTTACTGTAGTGATTTTGCATCTGTTTATTTCACTGTTTATACTCACCTGGCTTCCATCTGGATCCAGAAGTGTGGTCCTGATGCTTCATATATAGGTTGAGAAAATGGCTACTCTAAGCATCTTGTAGTTTGGTGCTCTGTCTTCCCCTTCTCTGTGTCCCTCATTTTCTGCTGTATCAGTGTTCCCTACTTATAAGCTGTCAGGGTTGTTTATGATCAGTTTCTACTGGATCATCTGTGACTTCCTCTATTCTCTCTGTGCTGTTCTCCATGCTTCTAGCAAGCATGTTTCTTCTGCTGTCACAAGCTTTGAAGGATTTGTTTCTAACTACAGAACTGCTGTCTTGGCTTCCTTTGGGTAGGCCTTATTCAAGTTATTCTGCTGCTTAATAGGCAAAAACCACTTGTTGGAGACTTATGCTCTGAGTGCACCCATCTGTTCTACTGGCTGTCTCCATCTCTCCTCTTCCTCTTGTTTTGTGTACACTTTGTCTTGCATTAAGATACCTGGTCCTGTATCTTAGTTACTCTCTTGATAAATATTAATAGTGTAGCTTCTAATATATAATATATATATTCTAATATATTTATTTGGCTCTGATAGCCAGACACATCTGTAACCATGCAGGCTTGCTATGTATTTCAGGTGGCAGCTGATGGCAAGACGGATGTTCTTAACCTGGTTACCAGTCCAGTTCTTCCTTGTTTGACAAGTGCTTGTTTTCAGTTGACAAAATACAGCATGGTCGATACTACAATAAAAACCCAACAATATATAATGAATGTGACTTTCAATTAAGACTTTGAGTCAATGAAAGATCACTAGAAATTTGGACCTTTGTGTACTGGACATTGGACCAAAACCAGTTAGATACTTTGCCTGAGAATACAGGTAGAATTAAGTAGAAGTAAACCAATATGTGATCAGTGTATAATCTAAGGCTTTGTATACTGTTTAGAGACAAAGGAAATGCAGAAACGTGGGTACAAGAAATGGCATATGTTGGAGGTTCAGGTTTCACTTTTTAGTATACTGGGAAGTACTGTTAAAGGAAGTGGTCTTGTTTGTGGTAGGTCAAAATCACGCGCTGACATCTGCTCTTTTGCATGCCTGTTTTCTAGGTACAAATAGGTACACATTAACAGACTAGTATTGCAAAGGGAATTTAGTGATAAATGTTATTTGAATACCTTGGGGCTTTGTCTAAAGGTTTTTTTACTTGTCCTCTTGCAGGATGATAGAGCAAAGCTTCAGAAACCAACAGTAAGTATGATTCTTTTACACGTTAGGGCTGGTGGCTCTCCAAAAGCAGGAATAATTCATCTCGACTTCAGCTACAGTGCTTCAGGTCTCTTAAACCCATTGATCTGGCTTGAACTTGTTTGTTCTGCTAGCTGTTCTTTAATTTGTGTGGTTTTGAGCCAAGAGGTTACTAAGTGTGTTAAAGCAAAAAGGTGAATCTAGAATCAGTGGCTTTTTTTAGTGCTCAGTTTAAGAAAAATTAGTCAATAGGTGGAATGCATTAAACTAAGTGTGTATGTGGGAGATGTGATGCTTTTTATACTTGTAACACTAATACATAGAGAATGTAGAAGCATTTGATTGCTATATTAACATCAGTCAATTTCCAGTTGTAAACTTTTTTCAAGGTAAAAATACTGTTTGCTTCCTGACAGTTCCAGTAGGTCTTGCAGAGTGCCCTATCAGTATTGCATTTCTCTAGTTTTCTGTTTTTAGTAGAATGAAGTTGCATTGTCACTTAACTATGTCCCTTAATGGAGCAAGTGCATCTGGGATTAATTTTGTACAGTTGCTGCTGCTGCTATGAGGGTGTTTGCTCAGGGCTGCACATACAGCAGAGTGCTTAGGAAATAGTTGAAGATTATTTTTACATGAAGTGCCACAGGAGTAAGTTTTTACTCTTGCTGTTCAAGAGATTACTTTTATGAAACAATCTTGTCAAATGTTTCAATAACATGAATATATTAAAGGAAAGGAAGTATGAACAAAATTATCTCATGGTACATGTGCTTTGCATCATTCCAGAAGGAAGCTGGAGCACTTGTGTCCTGTAGTACATGTGGGCATAGTGGGTAGGAGAGTTTCATCTTTTGTTGTGCTCTGTATGTGTAATGACAGGTTAGCCCCTACACCCTGGTGCTCTAGGAGCCATCATAAAGCCTCGTGCTTTCAAATGTCCTTGCACTGTAAAGTACCCTTGGTGTACATGTCCAGCATCAAACTGCTTAAAAACAGACTTTGAGCTGGGCTATATTTTTTGTAGTGTCTTTTTGTGTGGGGAGCTATCCCCCAGTCCTGGTTGACAAGTCTGTTGTAGGCGGCATTAGTGTGGGCACAAGCTGTGCATTTCAGCTTTGGGGCTAGTCTATCACAGAGGTGTTTGCAGAACCAGCATAGGTGTCATCACCTGAGTCTTACTCTTCTACGCATGGTATTTGTCACATGTAAGCCTATGATGGTTTGGGATCTCAGAAAAGTAGCTTGTGTGAACCTATGAGAGGATGTCAGGAATTGCAAATGTTCTGATACTGAAGCAATTTTTCATTGGATGGATCACAAACTAGTAAATTTAAGTACAGTTTTAGTGCTTGACTCTTTGAAAATTGCTTAGGGCCTTGTGCAATTAATAATCAAATTGTAAGTCTTCATATAAAGTGTGTATGTGTACACAACTGGGATTTGATTTTTGTAGTGCTGCTTTTTCTATGGAAACTGAAATAATTCCAAATCAGTATCAGAAACTACTGTAACCTGATTCTTGTGCAATCTGAAGTGTGACATTAGGTTTAAGCCTTCTGGATATGAATGAGTAGCATGCTTTTTGTAGGTTCAACTTCAGAAATATTTATATATTCAGTCTTTTCATTTACATTTTAGGCAAGTAAGGGATATTTGTCTTTTAGGCCACTGATTCATATGTAACCTGAGGTTGGAATTGGCTTAAGGGGAAACTTGCAGCAAAAGTCTTTGTATATACTTGTGACACTTATTTTTTTTTTAGTAATCCTTAATGCTGTGTTGACTTACAGAAACTGCTGATAGCTATTTTCTAATACAACAGCGTGCTACAGGAATTCTAAGAAAATGCTTTCCAAATACAGTGCACTGAGTTGTGTTTTAATTTTTGTGCTTAATGGGTTTTGAGAAATTGAGGGGCTAGTTAAGATGGAGAGGTGTCTTCCTGATGTAAATATCTCTTTATGCTTTGCTTTCCAGGAAACTCTTATTACCACTGTTCAGTCCAATTCCAGGTATAGTATAACCCCTGATATCAAACTTGAAGTTTCTTATTATCATTCTGAAGCTTAGAATACTGGATAGCTTCTATCTGCTAGGAGCTTAGATGTCGGAGGAGGATACATGCTTGATCTAAAGTTCAAGTTGGCATCTATGCACAACTTCACATGCTTGTTAGCTTACTAGCTAGATTGGTTTTTCTTTCTTACGTAGGTATGTATTTGGTTGTTGCATAAGCCCTTGTTTCTGGAGGGTTCCAGTTGAATAGAAAACAATTGATGCCACTGCTGACTTTTTTTTTACTGAGATGGATGTCTCACTTAAAATCAGTTATAACTGTTACATCTCTAAGGGAAATAAGAGGGCTGTGTCTAAAAAGGAAAATCTGTTAGAATTGGCGGAGGGGGAGAGGAAACCTACTGAGTCCAACTTCATTGTGGTCTGTCCTGTGAACAGCTGCCTGTGGCTGAAACACCAGGGGACTGATCCATCTCCTCTGAGTGGAGCGCTTCAATGCTTAAGTGTCATGTGGTGCTGCTACTTAAATGGCTTTTGAATTAATGGTATTCTGGGCAGCATGCCATGACTCTATGTGACTAGAGTTGTACTCCTCTCTAAGCAAACTTCTTGTAATATCTAGTACAAAACATTAACAACTTTTTTAACCTGGCTATAGTATCTGGCCAGCCTAGATGTTCTGTTGCCCTAACTTTGAAGTGTTTGCTGGAGTGGGGAGGAAGGACTTCTTTAAGCAATGACTTTTTAAAAGCTTACTAATTATTGCTTCCTAAACTGCCGTTTCAAAAACTTCCTTCTAGCTCGTGGTCCAACTGGGTGATCCCGGCAATATCAGCAGTTATTGTGGCCCTGTTATATCGTTCCTACATGTCAGAGTAAGCGCCTTACTGAGAACTAATGAACGAAGAGACTGATCTGGGAAAGAATATAAGCAATCTTAACCCACTATGTTTCCAGACAAAAGCCTGATGTCTGAAGAAAAATTCAGCTTTTTTTTTTCAGAAAACTGAACAATTCTTTTTTGCTATGCACTTTTCTTAATGTTGCCTTCTTATTAGCTGTTCTGAAGTGATAAAAGGCAGAGCCCTTCTGGTTTTGTATAACAATTTTATTCTCTTAATGAATTGATAACTGTGGTGGTTTCCATGTTAGAATATTGTTTTGTATGTAACGCTGATTCTGGTTATTTCTCTTTAATCTCTAATGGAGTCCATAGGACTCTACATACAAATTTTACAGCTTTAAATGACTACCAAAACTGTACATTTATATGTCCATGTAAACAATTTCACTATGTTTTCATTTAGTATGTTTGAATGAAATGCTAATGAAACATAATGTGTAAAGCTGAATGGAGTAGTGGGTGTAGGTGTCTGTAAGTGGTTGGGCCCTACTAACTAAGGTTATGAGCTGATTTTTTTTCCCTTTACTCCTGGTACTTGCTCTTGTAGCTGTAGATACTTCTAATAGCAAACTATTCTGTCTGGCTCCCATGGAAAAATTCAGGTGAAAAATGAAACATGTCTGGCCCAATTGTGTCTGTCTCGGTTTTGTGAAAAGTAGCTCTTTTTTTAAAAAGAGCACAAAGTAACTGCTACTAAATAATACTGTTCCTGCCAAGCACTCAGGTGACTCTAGAGTTTGTTCTGAAACTTCTAGACTTTTATGAAATTGTCAACCTTGTCATGTAAATTGTGAGGGGGAAAAACTGATCCATAGAATCAAATGTTTTACTGTTTTGTGATGTGCTCCTTGGTGCTTTTTACTATGAAGAGATGACTATTTTCACTGCTAAATAAAAGATAACAAAGTTTGCATTTTGTGGTAAACAAGTCATATGTAAATGGTAATGAATAAAAGTTTAATTGTGTACTCCTGCTGGCTCAAATGCATTCATTTTTAACTTTCTGGAAGAGGTGCTCTTGTGAATTGGGGGGTACTTCTCAGGTGGACCTGTTTGCATGCTGAAAGTCAAGGTGTTATACAGAGAGGCTGTGTGTAACAAGTAGGAAATGTGTTATGGAGTAGTTATCATGATGATGAAAATGTTTATTCTCTTAACACCAGTGATTTCTTAGGCCTTGTGGAGTCAAACCACTGCTGCCTCCTTGACCTTCATCAGGACTTGAAATGCTATCTGATGGTAGAACAGTGCTGCTCTTGGCAGCACCAGGGGTGATGCGTGTGGTTTAGGCCTTATGTCAAGTGAAATCAAATTGAAAGATAGTACAAGATAAACATGAGCTTTAAAAAACAGTCCTTATTGTGAGTTTGTTTGTGGAAATTCCTTAACAGGTTGCACGGAGATAACTACTTGCTGTAACAGTAAAAGTGTAGTGTCTCAAATTTGTATTCATGTCTACTGTCAGACTTCGTACACTTTCAGTAGCTGAGATAATTTTACCTTGCAGATTTCATCCTGCAGTGTAAGTGACAAGGCTTAGGATGTCCAGCACTAACTCTTGTCCAGTTTTTGCCCTAGTTTTTGCTTTGAATGTGTCAAAGCAGAGTTCAAAATTCAGGCTTTATTGACCCTTTCACTGAACCTCTATAAAAGGATATATTAACTCTGAGTGGTATTTACTTATACATAAAGTTTCAGGTACTAAATTTTCTATTGGCTCTTAAAGTAATGTTTAAGCTTACATGCTTGGGTGAGGCAAAAAACCCACAGCAACACAACGACTTCATGAAAGCTTTCATGCTTCCTCTTGTAAGAATTTGGCTGTGATAATTGTGTCCACATCAGCAGACAGGGTAGTGTGGTCAAAGTAGATCTATAAAGCAAAATAGTTGCCTTGACTTTTTTTTCATGCTGAGTATGTGTCAGGAGTTTCAGTAGGCTATATCTTTGAGTCCCACTAACCAGATGTATGTGTATGCAGTCCTCTGCAGTACCTGTGTAAGCTCAATCCCATCTACAAGCAGTTGATCTGGTATGTGCAGGGACTTTCTGATGTCATCTGAAAACACAGCGGAGACAAGCAAGCTGTGCTTTAAAACTGGTGTAAGTTAAAATGCTAATGTGTCACAGACTAGTTTGGGTTGTAAGGGACCTTAAAGACCATCTAGTTCAACTCCCCTGCTGTGGGCAAGGACACCCTTCACTAGCCCAGGTTGCCCAAAGTCCCATCCAACCTAGCCTTGAACACCAACATGCATAGCTTGTTCCCTGTACTTGGTCTGATCATATTCCCTTACACTAGTGCTTATATAAGTTGCTCCTCAGAGATGAATGTGACTGCAGGTTTTTAAATGTGAACTGATAAATCCATAAGTGAAGAAACTGATCAGGCTTATAATTTCCTATATTAGTATTGTAAAGTTGGGGCTGCTTCCCATAGTAATACAGGTGTTTGTGTGACTTCAGCTTTTGATGGATGAGAGGAAAAGGTATATGGGGTGTGTTGAGGAATGAATATGTTACTGAAAGATAAGTGAATTGATGGTAGTCAATGTTTTTTAATGTCTGACGGGGAAAAAAGTTTTCTCAGAACAAAGTCCTTTGACCACAGATCTGATCTGAGGGTACATGTTCTTCATTGTCAGGCACTTAACTTCAATGCTAATTTTGTTTCTGTTTGTTGTGGTTTTGTGATGCTTGCTTTAAATCTGATATAACCTTATGTTGTCCACATGTACAACCTCAACAATTTTTATATTGCCTAAAATTATTTTGGCCTTCATTTGCCTATCTTCTGTGTTGGCTAAGAACTCAGTGGCAAAAAGAACTCCCTTAAATGGTGATAGCCTTGGCTTTCTCTTGGTGTCTGTGGAGAAAAGCCAATACAACTTGTTCACTTGCTCCATCTGCTAGGATGGGGAGAAAAATAGTACACTGTCCCGTTTCTTTGGCTCACTTGCTTTGGCATGCTGGTCCAAAGTTTTTCTGAATCTTGTGCTGCAGTCAGGATTTTGCAGAGCACTATAGATAAATGGGCAAGGGGGTAAAAGCTAGGCAAATGAAAGCTGATCACAAATTGTCTTTGAAGGCAAAAATTTAAAAAGGGAAGTTGCTGCTGTTTGTTTTTTCTTGATGTTTGACTATTGAGGATATACGAATAACAAGTTGTTGACCATTTTCAGTAAGTTACTGTGTTTCATGCAAGGCTGGCAATGAAGATTATTAGTCAATGAGCTGTATCAAAGTGTCATACAGAATGTATAGAATGTTAACAGTGTTACAGGATTATTTTTTTCGTTAGTATAGGAAAGGATTTCAGAAATGACAGAAGGAACAAGGAGCAGGAGGAAGCTCATGGTCCTGTATGCTTAGCTGTAGTGCCTGACCAGATCTGAGGTAAAGCTGGTAACTAATGGATCATATATTTGAATTTTACTACTTTTCATGATACATTACATTCATTCTCATGATTAACTTGTTATGTGATGAAATATGTTCAGTTTTGAATGACCTAGTTTATAAGTAGGTGGGCAGACGAGCACTTGAATTAATGAGAAATGTTGGAACATTGGATCTTGGTAGATGATTAATGCTGTTAATTTCTTTTCTTTCTGAAAGCTAGTTAGACTGGTTCTTAATCCTCTTATGTGTAAGAGTGTGCATGAAACAATCCTTGTCATTTTCTTTGCCAGCTTTTCTAGAGCTGGGATGTACAATGCAACAACTGCTCTGTATCGATAGCTGCTGCTCAGTCAAAGCTACGAACGGGCTTGACTGTACTGGGGTCTTATGCGTAAGGAATATATTTTTATTTTCACCCTCTGTGGTACAATCTCTGTGCCTGTGTCAGTTTCCTGTGTTTAGGCAGACAGTGTACTGCTGGAACCATTGGGTTATTCAGAGGGAGAAAAGTAGCACTGTCAGGCAAGAAGAGTTACACACAGGAAAACATTAGAAAAGTGTTTTGTTTTTTTTGTTTTATCTCCAGACAGAACACCACAGAACTCGTGCAGACACCCATAGTTGAGAAACCATACCCAATAGCACAATTGCCACAAAAATGTAGCATTTTTCTACACACCCAGGTCTGTGGATAAAGCTGAATGATCCTATTGCAGGATGAGAGCCCTCCAAGGTATCTTTGGAGCTCTACCTCCTTAGATCCTGGATAACTGTGGCCTTGTGTTGTTTGAAATTACTAGGTTTTTACCTGGCAGCTGTGCAAAATGTATCAGAATAGAATGTGTTCTGGAAAATGATTCAAGGTGTAGGAGGGGGTTGATTAGAGAGAAAAAAGTAGGTCAAGCAAGGGGACAGTCTTCCTGAATGACTTCTTGAAAATGAGGGAAGGTGATTTTTGTGTCACATTCGATTGTCTGATTTCTGAATCCGGTTGATGCTTTTAGTGTCACTCATCTAGTCTTAACCTGCTTGCATGGATATCCCTAAGAGCATGAGGGGTGTGTTGTCTACATAGAAATTAAGAGTGGAAGAACGTAGCCTGCCTGCTTCTTAGAAGCCTGCATGGTGGTGGGCTGGTAACTGGAAACAAGCAAATATGTCCTTTCTGAGTGGATTCCCAACTTTTATTCATTTGGATCCATTTTCAGAGTAGCATTGCATTGGGCAACATCTTGGCATCAGTCTGAGGAGTTCAAGCAATTTATGAATAATAAAGGAAGGTTCACAGCTTCTGGGATTAGAATAAGAATACCTTGGTTTATTTTTAGGTGATTCTGTAGCACTACTTTTTGACTACTTTTTTGTTACTTTGAAGTAACGAAAGACACATGAGTAATACAGGTTATTATATGCTTTGTTGGCATGGTGAGGACATCTTTCAGACCTGAGGATATTGGTGGACAAGTTACTGGAATGAAAGCTGGTGCGTGTAAATTTAAAACATAACTAGCTACTCCCAGGCAGCTCCTTGTGGTGGACTACTCTTAGTTGCATGCAAGATGATTTGTCATGGCTTTGCTAAAGAAAATGTGATCACATGCTTGAGAAGCTCAGCATCTAGTAGATGTGGATGCCTGACCAAACAAGACCTTCTTGCCTCAAGGTCCTGCAAGAGTCTTGATCTAGGATGATGTCTCAGATCACACATCGACAAGATCACACTCTTCATAACAAATTATTCTTTCCATATGGTAAGTTGGTGTCTGCAGATAAGTCTCCACAGATGAGAAAGAGCAGGAACAGTTGCTGGAGAACACAGAAATAGCCTGTGAAGCAAGCACTGTCCTGTGGGATTTTTTTTTCTGAGCTTAGTGCCCTATCTAACTGTGAAGCTGCAAAGTCCTACTCTCTTGAAGCCATTATGAATCCAGCAGTTTCCTCTGTTGGAACAGATGAGCTGCTTGGATATTTACCCTGGTTCTTGCAAAAGGTTTTGCAGCTTAGGTGAACTCTGGTCAAGTTTAAAGTGAGCTTGGATGTGTCTGCATCTTTCCCACAGTCGTGACCTTACTGGTTTCTGCTGGGCCTCATTTCTGGTTGGCATGAAGCACAAGAACACAGCTTCAGACTTGTCACGCACTTCTGCGTGGGAACCTTAATAACAAATCCCCCAACTACATTCTTTCTCTACTTTAAAAAATTCACATATTTTAAAAGCCATCAGTGCAGGGACTTCAGTCTCGTGTGTATAATACCTACAATTAGTATTGTAGAAATACTAGTACAAATAGAGTCTGATCTTGTTTGAAGTGCTTAGCACTAATAACACTGCAGAAGAAGGGTTTCAGTCATGGGGCTTGAAGGTAGGTGGATAAGCCTGAATTCCCTCCTAAATATAAATTTATATATGCCAGTGTTATTTAGAAGTAAACAAGGGGAGTGTGTATGTCCCTTGACATGCTGCTTCTTCTGGCACAATACACTCTGGGTACTCTGTCTTTTGGGTAAACCTTCCCTTAACCCCATACACTGCTACTAGAAGGTGGCTAAATTTACCCTAATGCTTGTATGCTTGTTTAATTAACAGAGTAAGAAAGGACCTGTAGGTTTTTAAAGCAGTATATAAGCATTATGAGTTGTAGGATTTATTTGATTTATTGATTGTATCTTGGGTGTTTTGTTAGCTTTGGAGATCAGTGACCAGAAAACAGCATTTCCACAGAAATTGGATGACTGTACCAAAAATCCTTCCTTTTTTTTTTTTTTAAATTTAAAACTGTAAATAAACTTTAAACTGAGGTAGCAGTGCCCATTTAGAGTGATCAACCCAGTCTGCATACCAAAGTGATATCAGAATGCTCTGGAATACGGGTAGCCTTCCAGAAACATGTTCACATAGATGTGTTTTTTAGCATCTTGTTGCCTAAATCAACTGTGTGTAGACCAGAACTCCATTCAAAAAGCTGTTCTCAGTGTAAGAAATTTTGTCTCCTGTAAACATTACAAAATAGGTTTTATCTTTATAATTTTGTTGCATTAGAAACAAAATAAGTAGAAAATAGTATCAAAACAAGTTTAGTGGCTTTTGTTTAAGTGGCTAAGTCATTAGAAAAAGAGATACTGTATTACCCTGGTTATCATCCTCCTCCTGATTTCTCCATTTCATTAAATAGTTTGGGTCTTACTAGTACAATTTCACGTGGCCAAGCCAGAGCACAGGCATTATGTATCTCTGCCCTAGAAATAAAATTTTCATGGGGTACATTCAATGACTTCACAACGGCAAAACTTGATTTGACTTCCACTCCAAAAGACAAATGAGAGGTTCAACAGTGTATTACTTTTTTCAGGTTTTTGTTTTATTTTTCTTAAACTGTAGTATGGCAAATGCTGAAGTTGGCATCCAAAACTTCCTCCAGTTTCTAATAATATTGTGAATTATCACAATACTAAAGCAGTTCAGAAACAGTGTATGAGATTCATCAGGGCTCTTTAAATTATTGGCAATAAAGAATAAGGAAGGGAAGTGCAAGTTTAACAAGTTTTAATTGAAAAAATGCAGGTGTGGTTTGCTCTGGGCAGTGAACATCAGAGTTCACAGATTTGAAAACTCTGAGAAACTCTTTTCAATAAGAATTGCTTTCTTGTGCCACCTTCTGAGTGTCCTGCCAAAGGATTTTTAGAAATTATCTTTGAGCAATGCCAGTCTTTTCTGCCCTGCTGCTCACAGGATGCAGTTCCTGTACTCTGCTATGCCACTGCACCCTAGCTGCTGAAGCCTCCCTAGGTCTTGGAGGATAACCTTTGGTGGTGCTCTGTGGCATTGAACAGGCTGATCCAGCTGAAAAGGGCACTGCTGCCTTGGTTTAAAGATGCTTTACACCAGTGAAGCTGCATTCATCTGAGGCTTTATGCTGGTAAAATAGGGCCATCTTCACCCACTCATTCCATCTGTACTCTGAACCGCTGGCAACCTCGTGCTGAGATGTGCTTCTCAGAGGCACACTATTTATTAGAAACACAAGAACAAAGTAAACAGGTTTACTGAGCAAAGGTAAATCTTATGGTTGCTTAATGCCAAAACCTAGTTAAAATTATTGTTCTGTGCTGCTGAAAGGACCTAGATATCTTCCCAGTTGTTTAGCTGCTTATGTGTCAATGTATCGTAACAGCTAAGAAAGGAAAAGCTTTTGTAAAAAACACAGAAGTTTCTCAGGCTTAGCTCCTCATCCATAAGAACTGATCACTGAAAAATCCTTTTCTTTGTGAAAACTTGTGTTCAAATTTATACCTAAGAATGACAAGCTCTTCTACCTTCTCTCTTGAGTCCCTCATGACTCATCCTGTGGGGCAAAACCTGTGTCTGGATTTTGTAGCTGTGCCAGAATGCAGCTGAGACAGATCTCACCCCAAACACAGAGCTGCTCTGTTGCCAGACAACCAGTGAGGAACAAAAGGTTTTCTAAGAGGTTGAGGCCATCTATTTTTTTTCCCTGTCAAGATGAAATTACAGAAATATGTACCATACAGGGTTACCTAGCTTTTGTAAGTGCTGCTGCTGTGTTTTCTTCCTTCAAGGCTTTTCCCTCCCCACCACGGGTGATACAGAATGTACCCCAGGCAGGGGCAGCTTGGAGCTCACTATAAATACCCTGCTCAATCCCACTCCCTCGGTTTTACTATGTTTTTACTCAGAAATTAGTCAGAGGGAGAAGAAAACTGGATGCCTTTGAAAAAACATTGAGCCAAGTGCTGCTTGACCATCAGTTCAGGCTAACTGCTACAGACCTTGGTGAAGTTACAGGGCTCAGAGATGTGGAGGGGCTTGGTCTGTACCCAGGGAAGTTTCTGGATAATTCCCTTGTTCCCTTGTTTTATTTTTTTTTAAGCCTCAGATGAGGAAGAAATGCTGCATAGCCAGCAGAGAAGAGGTTTTGTGTTTGTGTGTGTTCTCTCAGTGCTTGCCAGTGCTGGCTTGCTGGCTGAAGGCACTTGCGGACTCCCTCGGTGGCCAAAGGCTTAATGAGCTACAGCTAAGGGTTCTTCAACAAATGTCCTGCTGTAGAAGAGTTGGGTCATAAGGGTGATGACTGGTAAGAGTCTCAGAGCAAACATTTCTCTGGGGGTTTGGGAGAGGTTGTTGGGGAGTTTCTTTTGAGGATTTGCCAGGTTTAGCTGTGTCACACAATGAAAAGAAATTCAGTGGCCTTAGAAGCTAGGCATCATAAAGTTGTGCTAAGGGAATGGCTTGTGCCGGGATCCTTGCAGGAATCTTGTTAAGTCGATGAACTGTCAAAAAGGTTTTTTACAGTGTTGAGAAATATAGTTATGTCAGGCCCTGGGCTTAACTGGAGAGACATCATGAAACTGACATTTTCAATGGAAGTAGTGTTGTCTTCTGTAAAAATTGCCATTTACTGTAACATCCAAAGATGAAAGAAGGTGGAAAAAACCCTTAAGATCTACTTTTTTTTTTTTTTGTGGTGTAATGATAGGTCAAAATAGATGATAAAAATAATTTTTAGTACATTCTTTGTAAATATGAACTGTATAAACAGAATGTAAAGTGATTGTTTTTCAAAGTAAGCAAGATCTTTACATTCAGTTATTGATTCCTCTTAAAAAGAGGAGAAATGAAAAAAGCTTTTCCTTCCTACTGATTCAATGATTTTTTTTTTAATTGTTTTTTCTGTGTAGAATACATTTCATAAAAATATGACTGGGAAAGGCTTTGTTCTTGATGCTTTGTGTGTATCTTTTGTCACTGCAAAACTTGAATGAACTTCTTATCCTCTATTGTTGCCCCACACTAGCAACAATAATTAACATTTTTATGGTTACCCAGCCAGTTTAATTTATCTTTCCTCTTCCCAGTTGCCCAGGCAGACCAATAATCTTTTGTTTACTTGAACTTTGACTGTGCCCTTCTGGACTGTGTGGAGGCAACAGTCCTGGGATAGAGTCCAAGGCAAAAGAGTTAAATTAACCCTGTTGCAGGATGGCTCTATCCAGAGGTTCACTGCTAAATTAACTATTTCTGTTGCCTACAAGCCATTGTCACGCTCCAGTATCCAAACTAGAAGGAAAAATGTTCCGAGTAATGCATTCCCTGAGACCTCAGCCAGGTCCAGAGACTACCTAAGTAAACAGTAAACTTATTTGGGCTTTCCCTGCTCAGCCTTTCTCCTTTTCACCTCCTGTTGCCACAGCATGACCCTTTGCCAAGCTGCAGGCCTCCACATTCGAACACCAGCAGCAGAGGAGGTGGGAAGTTGCAGAAGAGCTGGGGTACCAGCTAGGCTTATCTCCAGCCTACTTCTACTCATAGGTGTATGCAAGGCTGAGCCATCATCCTTGCCTGCAGCCTGCCTGCAGCTGGCATTTGGGATACACCACAGCAACTCATAGGTTAAAAAAGGTGGCATCAGGTTAAACTGTTATACCTGATGGCTCACAGAGCTCTGGCTCTGCTCAGGGTCACTCAACAAGGATTTGTGCTTTTGTTAGAGTTAGGGATGCCTGTGAAGGAATCACAGTGAATGACATTGGTTTAGCTCATTCACATCGGACAGATGTTTTGGAGCCCAAGCTCTTTTCTTTCTGGAAGAGCTCTTCAAACCTGAGTTATGAATGCAACCTCAAACCAAACTCTTAACTCCAGTCTTGGCCAGAGTCTAGAAACCTTTCCCACCCTTCTTTTAAATGCATCCATACTTGTACAAGCCTTGTGACTTTGAAAAACTTCTTGGGTGGGAGGGCAGGGGACACCAAGAAGTTAGTGTTACTACAACTGAAGTCTTAGCAGACTCATAAAATTATTGTTATAGTCATCTACAGCACCTCTTGTAAGTCATCCTCAGGGCCTCCTCTCTCATACTAGGCCTGTGTTACATCATTCTACTAAGGCCATAAACATCTCACTCTACACAGAACAGCTGTATGTTACCTGTATAAGCAGAACAAGTCAGGCATAGCCACCTGGTTGTTAAAAAAATGGCTGTTACAGCAACAAAGCAAACCAAAGGAAAGCTCTGGGCAGGTCTAGACAAATTCAGGCAATGCAAGTCTGATAAACCCCAGACCAAGATTTTGCAAAGTCAAAGCAAAGCCTGTGCCATGTTACCTGCAACAACTGTGCTGTCTTTACAGTCCTGCAACCTTCAGAGTGTCCTGGATAACATATTTTTTAAATCTGGGTACTCACGCTGTCCTGAAAACTTATCCCAAACATAATCCTGGCCCAGGTATCCTGTGTAGCCTCAAGTGCTGAAATGTGGAGCTAAACATGGAGAGTTAAATGTGGAGCTAAACAGGAAGCCCAACCTTCCTGTGTTGGGCTTCACAGGACCTGAAATCCCACTTTGAGCCCATGGCCCCACATTCATGTGATCTCAAAATTCATCCTAGCCTTCCACCTTATTCTCAGAATGAGCCTGTGACCCAGCATGACTGTCATTCATAGGACAGGATTCTGGTGTGGGCATCCTTGCAAGAAAGAAGTTTGGGCTTCTCCAGAGACCAGCAGCATAGGGTTCAGCCTGCCAGTCAACATGTCCTGTGCTGGGATCCACTTTCCATGTCAACTTTGCAAAGAAGCATAGGTCCTTTCATGGGTTTAGTGACCCAGTTTTTGCACATGCTAATTTTTAATCCTGATGGGTGGGATGGGAGCGTTCATTTGTTTCGTAACAAACATTCAACAATCTTGGCTACTGTTTGGGTAACTTAGTACCCTATTACTCTTAACCTTATCCCCAGTCTCACATCTTGATTTGCTAGATTTCCAACTGATTTGCCAGGTTTCCAAGTGGGGGAATGTTTTGAAGGGTGTTTATGTTTTGGAGCCATTTAGAATAAATAAGATGTGTTTAGGAGTATGGTTTGGGATTTGATTATTGGAGGGGGGTGATGCAGGTAGGAATAGTTTTTTCTATCAGGGCTCTCAGTTGAGGTCTGAGGAAGCTTAGAATTTATTGCTGTATGTTTTAGACCCTAGGTTTCTGGAATGAGGTTTGATAGAATGCTTCTGACATGAGTTGCTTGCTTTAAAAAAATTGGCTATCTTGACTGCCATGAGTTCAGGCTAACTTATGTCGCTGCTCCTCTGATCTTCTGGAAGGATCACCCTTTTCTCCAGGAGAGCAGGTTGTTGTAAAGGGCAGCTACACCATGCTATGGGTTTGCATCAAAATGGTCTGAGAGCAATTTTTTAGTCTCTACATACAAATGGCCTGTTGTCTATGGCTCATGTTAGCATTTCAGGCTGACAAAATACCATTTTATTTTTCTTAGTAATAGATACAGTTTGTGTTTTGCAGGAGTAGTTTTTCTTTCATTGTTCTAAAAATAGAGGCAAGTCTTGCATTCAGAAAAAAATGCCCAGTTTTGTGGAATATGTCCTATCTTGATTTCCCTCTTGAGCTGATAGCAGTTCCTTAAATGTGTAATTAAGAGTTAATTACAGGTTTCAGTTTGAGGATTTGGGTAAATGAAATAAAATACAGATTTTCTAATTTCTATATTAAGCTATTGGTTATGTTTTTAGTTGCTAGGGTGGAGCTCAGAATATCATGAGTGTTGAGGAAGACAGCTAGATCAGATTTGTCTTTTTAAGCATGAGTGAAGGATTAGGGCTGTGGTTCAGGTGTGTTTAGTTTGCTGGGAGTTGATTTGAAGAGGCGATGTTTTGTTTTGGAAAGAACTGCAGCTTTTGGGCTGCAGTGATGGGAAGAGGGGCTGGGTGAGACAGGGAGCTGATCTGGAAATCCCTTAAGTTGGAAGGGCTGGAGTGAGGTGTAAGAAGTGTGCTTGAGTTCACTGAACAAGAATAAGGTCTTGGAAGGAGTCCTGAGGGCCCTAGTTTGTGACTTCTTGCTGGGTTGTGCCAGCCTTCTGATGCCCAAACAGGGAAAAGACATGTCAACAACTTGGGGACACTATGGTACAGGCTGCACTAGTGGTGGGTTTGCAACGTGGCTTTTTTAAGAAGCGGCTAGAAAGTTTTAAGGGTCTAACAAAGCAAATCCCAGCTGTGCTCCCAAGGCCAAACTCCATTGCTGACAAGGCTGGCCAGGCCAATCAGTGCCGGCCACAGCACCTCTGGGAATCACATTTTAGAGACAGAAAAATGCAAACAGCTGCATTTTTCCACCAGAGAAGGGAATGAGAAGATGTAAGAAACTGCAGACACCAAGGTCAGTGAAGGGGGCTAGGAGGTGCTGAGAGAAGATTCCCTGCAGCCTGTGGAGAATACCATGGTGGCGTGGGTGACCCCCTGCAGCCCATGGAGGACTAAGAGATCCCACTTGCAGCCCATGGAGAGGCACCTGTGCCAGGCAGGAGCCCACCATGGAGCAGGTGAAGGAATAGGGAAGAATCTGTGACCTACATTGGAGCAAGCCCCTGGCAGCACCTGCAGCCTGTGGAGAGAGATAAGAGGCAGAGAGAGACAGAGGCCCATGCCAGAGCAGGTTTGCTGGCAGGGCTGGTGACTCTGTGGGGGACCAGGCTGGAGCCAGCAGTCTGGGACTGAGAGACAGAAAAATTCTATGAGTTTATAGAAGTGACCCACGCTGGGGCAGTTGACAAAGAGCTGAGGCCCAGTGAGAGAGGAGTCATGTAGAGAGGGTTGTGGAGGACTTTCTCCTGTGGGTGGGACCCCATGATGCACTCATTCTCTGAGGGTAGCATGCCTGCTGCTATGCATGTTGCACCATCTATAACCCTTCTAGATGTGTTTTATTTCCTACTGTTGATGGCCTGTTGCTGATGGTGCTAGAAGCTAGGTGAAAGTATCACCCTAAGTCCAAAATAAAGGCCCTGAAAATCATGTTTGGGCATTGCTTAACCCTGGGGTCTCTCAGTATCCAGAGAAAACCCTTTCTGTCTGACTTAAGTTTACCTCACCACTACAGTAGCATTTGTACGTGCATCCAGAAATGTCCCAGCATTAACCAGGCTGAGGAAATTGATACCTTGGATCAGGTGAACCATAAAACAGATGTCTTGCTTGAAGTCCCTAAGGGTTTAATCTGATAGAAATGGCTTTGGTGTACAGTTTGAGAACATGGACAGGCTGAGGGTCAGCATGCTGCAGGGCTAGTGCCAAACCCTTCTTCTGGGAAATGAGGGGGACAGGTATGGGAGAAGGAATCTGGAGTCTGTTCTTTATTTGAGAACAAATGCTTTAATATTGTGTGCTGCTGAGCCTAATGGCTCTGACAGACGTGTAGCGGGGTGATTTAGCCCCATTCTGCTGGGGGCTTTATTAGTGCAAGTCCATCTTCACAAGAGAGGTTTGCAGTGAATGCAAACCTCTCTTATAAAGATGGACTGAAGAATGGAGACAAAGATGGGCTCAGCAACCTTCAGTGATGAAAAGAGATCTTCAGTGGGGTCAAGAATATCTAAAATTACTTTGGCTTAAGCTACAGCAGCCGTTGTTTTCTAGTCTGGACCTATATTTCACCTGGGTCCAGCCTAGCTGAAAAATTTCATGTTGCTGTTCAATATTTGGTATATTTCAAATATTGTGTATGCTAAAGCTCCCCTCATAGTTTTATATTTTTAAGCAATTATATTTCATAATTCAAAATATCAACACTTTGCATGGCCTTTGAAAATTAATGTCCAACACATCAATTGCCACAACATTTTGAAACTTATCTTGAAATGAACCTATTTTTTTCAAATAGATTTTATTATTTTGCATGCTGACAAGTTTGAAATGGTGAATAGGAAATTTGTTTTCCCCATGTAATTTAGGCTTTTTAATAAAGCCTAACTAATTACTTTTACAGCTCTTTGAAAAGGCTGATCATCGATAAAGTGCAGAAGAGTTCATTCCTGCCAGTAAAACTTTGGACTGTTTGATTGCCAGAAGTCTATTAATCAGTAAAGGAAGTTTTTATGAGTCTATGCTTGAGAGAACATAAAAGGAATTCTATTCATTCAATTTTAATTTTAGCCCTTACATTATATATCTCTATATAGTGTAATTATTTTTTTTTCCACATAGGGTTTGTTTACCCATCATTTTGTGATATTTAGGATGAGAGTAAAACACTAGAAATGGAAAAGCAAACTTAATCACATAACAGTCAGTTATAATCCAAGCCCAGATCTGAGTTCAGTGAATGGTATGAAGTGTCTTTGCTTTCATATGAACTCTTCTGTTAGTGCCCTTCATTTATTTTGCAGATAAACCCCAAAAGGTTAAGTCCCTGAGCTGTCTGTGCTCTGGATCTAAGCCACTTGTTTGTTACGGAAAGAGCATATGTCTCCATCCTTGGAGATAATCAGAACTTGACTAGACATGACCCTGAGCAATCCAATCTGATTTTAAATTTGAATCTGACTTCAAGGTTGGCCCTGCTTTGATCAGGGATTGGGCTAGAGGTGATAGGGGGATCCTTCTGACTGAGTTTTTTTCTGCGAGTTTCTCTGCATGTGTGTGTATATACATGTGTGTGTGTGTATGCAATCAAGTACTGAAAGATCGTTACTCCCTGTCTTCAGCCTAAGGATATAATTTTCCATGAAAACATCAGTATGAAGTCTGTCATAAGGCCAAATCAGTGGGGTGAGTGAAGAAAATGATTGCAATTTAACTTGCTATTGTAAAACATGTAAGTATGGAAAATCAGCTGTAGGACAACCGACATGTGTAAGGGGCTACTATTTATGGATTTCTTCAAGTTAAATTTCTTTTTTCCAAGGCTTTTGTTTCTTGGAGTCTTGAATTGTGGGTGTTTCAGCATTTCTGTCTCCAAAGCAGGGAAATCTAGAAGTCCTGCCGGTCCACTCAGCAAAGAGTGACTTGCAGCAACTGTATGGAGGTGGTGGAGGCAAGTTGTTGTCTCTGGTCTGTCTCGGTCAGCCTTCTCTGGTAACCTGTTTGCAAGTTCCCTAGGAGTTTTTTTTTGTGTGTAGGGGGATGGGCTTGTGGGGGTTTTGTGGGGTTTGCTTGGGGTTTTGTTTATTTGTTTGTTTCCAGTTGCTCTTTATCAAGAAATAGCACTTAAACCCATATAAGTCCTTTTAAAATGGCCACAGCATGTGTGCTAAAATATACATTCTTAGAAGAAAATAGTGTGCGGAGGAAAAACCTCCTAGGACTCATGATGTATTGGCTGGTGTCTTGATTTTTTTTCAGCAGTTCAGTATTCAAACACAGAGCTTACTCCAGTTTTTGGAACAGAGTAAGAAACTTTGAAAGTTAAATTGATTTTGACAGCTGTTCAAAACCAGAGTAGTTTTGTATAGCAGTAGTGAGTATTTCTTCAGTCTGGTCTCCAAGGGTTTGGTGACTTTTATGTTGAGGCATTCATCTGTGAAGTCTTGTAATCCAATGCTCAACAACATTCAATGAAAGTTGTGTAAGAAGATGAAAATCACTTTGCAGTGGGTTAAAGCAACAATATAGTTGGGAAATTATATATAAGGCAGATGAGAGCTTAGGATGTTGCCACTATAAATCATTGTAACTCTCTATCAATCCAAAGATTTATTCCATCTTTCAGCATCTGTGCATAGGAAGCAGGAGCTGAAAAGAAAGTTACTAGTATATGTCACTGCAGTGGAGAGAAAAAAAAAATACACAAACAAACCACCAAACCAGAAAGCATGGAGGGCAAATTGAAGATCCGACTATTAAGAAATCACTCTGAAAACCCTTGTTCTTTCTTTCATTCATAGCATGAAGTGCAGGGTTTTGAATGTCTTTATGTTTAGATACAATATTTGAATAGTAAGGAGCATAGAATAATTTTAAAAGTAAAGAAAAAGTAAGTATTGAATTGTGGCAAATACATACCGTGAAAGATGAGGTTTTGATTAAAAGGAGCATAGTTAATGCCAGCTATCCATGTGATGTCAACTTCAGTAAGTGCTTCATCACAGAAAGTCACTGTAAAACCAGCATGAAATAGTGTCTCTGGACACAAGTTAAATTTATTATCTCAAAATGAATCATTTAAACTAGAAATGGACAAACTGTCCTGCAAAATGGCAGTGGTTCATGCAATCCTCTTCTACTCTCTCTTTTACTTGCTTTGACTTCTGCTAAATGAGGTCAAAGATAAAATGTGCTATTAAATCCTAAAGAACCAGCACTGAAAATCAGGTTTACTCCATCATTATAATTTCTTTTTCTTTTCTTTTTT
>VXBZ01002998.1:712951-771714 GCA_013399135.1 Heliornis fulica
AGCAGAGCAGTGCCCCAGACAGGTGCTGGCTGGGACTCTCCTCCTGGGGATCTGAGCAAAGGTGGATGCTGGGCTTGCACCAGGGTGTGGGGCAGGAGCTGGACTGAGTGACTGCCTCATGGTCCAGATATGACGAAGCTGAGATCCTCATGGGGTTGTATGTGCCCTATGTGGTTGTTTCTTGAAAGCTTGCAGTGTGTGTAGCAGACATGAGTCAGGTACAGGAACATACAAGGTTACATCGAGGCTGTGAAGCAGAGTGCAATAAATTTGCCTTTGCAGCAACCCACCTCTCTGCTTGCCATGCTTTACATTTATGGTCATTAATTTCCAAATTGGTTTTTTGGTCCAAGGCCTTTAAAACTAGGCAGAACAATGTGTCTTCAATATCTGGGCAACAGCAACATGAGCTCTGGTGTAAGATGCAGACCAGCTAGGGAAAAAGAAGCTGGAAGTGATTTCTACAAGTGTCTCAAAATGTTGCTGTTTCTTGTAGAGGTCCGTTGTTTAAGGGTTGGTGGTGCAAATAGGCTTCACTGTCTACTTCCCGCTGCTCTCATGGGGCCGATAGCTTTCTGTCCTGGTTTTGCCTTGGAGACACTGCTGCAAGATGATTGTGCTGCAACATTTGGCCTGGTTTGGAGTTTTCGTTTTCCTAGGAATACTTGTGCTCCAGACCTCTTCCTTTTTATTTTATGGTGTGATGATGCAACCAGGGGCAACTCTCCTGGGCACTCTTCTGAGAAAGGGAAAAAATTATGTTCTCTGTGTCATACTCTGTTGCTACAACGTTTGCAACCAAAATCAAGGCTGTTGCACGCTTTGCTGCTCTGGGGAATAGCGTGCCTACCAGCTTTACTGAGAAGAGCACTGTAATGGATTTCCCTCTAGTGATGAAAACTGTCAACTACAGATTGTTCTACTTATCTGAAGTACTGGCGCTGTAAGAGTTATAGTTTCTCCCTTTTTTTCAAACTGCCGCTTTTAGAGGGGGAGAAAAGAGAAACAGAAGCTTATTTGATTCAGAATACTATGATGTAAAAGTATCAATAAGAGGATTTTACTATTAAAGAAACCCGAAAAAAAACCCACAACAAACCCAACACAAAACTTGAAGCAGGCTCCAGGGTTGAATATATTAGATTCAGGATTGGATTAATTTAATTTTACTCAGGCAATGAAGAAATTATTTACTTCCTGTGAGCATAAAATTCCTTAATGCATCTTCTACTGTTTTCTAGAGAACTGCAACTTTTGGAAGCGAATATTTATATTATTTCCCCTGAAAATTTTTGAAATTATTGCCTATTGTCAAATAAATTTGGCAGTAGGAAAAATGTTTAGGAGGTCTGATGCTTGACGCAACTTGTCAAAATAGCTAGCCAGGTACAAAGAAGAGGCCATTCATGCATGCCCTGAAGGGCAGCGGTGTAGGGGCAGAGTGTGTGGACAGTGTGCCTGGGAGGCTGACGTGGTGTGACCCAGCCACACCTTCATTAGTGGCTCATGTCTGATTAGCGAGCCTGTAATTTACAGCTTGCTCAAGGTGTCTCTTGTGCAGATTTTCATGGATAGGAGAAGGTGTGAACGCAGGTGAATGAGGTCAGAATTCAAACATTTTGAGAAATGTGAAATAGGGCTTCCTTTTATCATGGTGATGTTACTGCACACCAAAGAATCAGAGGACGTTTTGCAGACTGCAGGTGGTTGGACAGTTCAGCAACAACACACTAAGGTTAAGCAGCAATGGAAGAGGCTGTGTGGGTGGTTATGGAGCTCCCACAACAAAAGATCATTAGCTTAGATGGTTTATTTTCAGGTGATGTTTTCCCTGGCCTTGAAGCATGACCTAGACTTGCTGAACTCCTGTGGTCTTGTACTGTCTTATGGCTGCATGAATGATGTTTCCCCTGGTTAAATCCTAATGTCTGAAGAGTGAGGATGAGGTGTTGGGTAGATTGACTAATGTAGAGCCAACCAAACATGAAACATAAGGACATGGTTAATTTGATGAGTGCAGAGGACTGAGTGATTAAATAGGTACCAAACTTTTCAATGAGTTAAGAATTAGTCACAAGTTGCTACTGGTTAGGCAGCCTGATTGGCAACAATGGCTTGTATCCTGATTAAAACCCCCTTCTTGTATGTTATCCTTAGTTCTGCAGGAAAGACTTGATGCAAAGTGCTAAAGTGTTGTTAGCTGTGGACAAATTGCTGGATGAACCATGACTGGTCACTTGCCACTGGCTAAACCATGCCCTGTGTCTGTGTCCATTAGATGAACCGAGAGAAGGGGCAAGGTGGGGCTGAAGGGATAAGGAGTTTTCAGACGGCCATCCAGGACATAGCAAATACGGTTTTGGATGGTTGCATTGCCATCACATGCAGCTTTGGTAAGGGATAACCATGCTCCATGTGTTCCCTGGGACCACCCCACTGTCTCCAGCCTCCAGTTTGTGAAAGTAGGGCTGAAATGTGGTGTGGGCAAAACTCAACTGCTGAAAGCACTCGGCAATGAGGTCTGACCTCAGAGCTGTGAGCCTGAGGTTGCTTTGAGACCTCCTGAGCTCCTGTGAGCCTGTGACCAAGTGTTGGGCTGGGCTGCTCTGTAATTATGTCCAGACCACGCAAATCACATTGTTTGTATACCTTGTTCTCATTTTTCCTACCCTTTCCTTTTTCCTTCCTTGATCTTTTGCACTGCCCTCTTACATCCCTTTCTCCACCCTCCTCTATCTTCACCCAGATAAATAGAATGTCCCTAATAACTTTTTTCCTCATTGCTCACAGTTTTCCTTCATCCCACCTCAATTTGGATATTTGCAATGCCCCAGCCTTGGGTGGCATGGCTGAAGCAGATCCCCAGGCCTTGGTTGACTTAAGAGGTACAACATGACCAAAAGGTCCTCTACACAACCTTCAGCTGTCATGTTTGGCTCTTGCTCACACACCTTCCCCCTGAGCCCCCCCGTGAAATCCATTCATCACTCCTGCTGCTCCCTCTAACTTTTGGCAGATTGTCCCACTGTCATCTGTCACTCCACTAATTTCTCCATATCCTGCTGAGATAGATAGTGTCAGTGCGAGTCAGGGACCAGCTGTCTACTTGCAGCCACGATACATCATCTCATTTCTTCCTTCCAGCTTGCTCCTTCAGTGATTTCACTCTTCCCTAGTCTCCACCTCTCTCCCTACACATAGTCTTATTATTTAATGTGGTTTTATCCACAGAATATTCGGCATGTGCAGAAAGACGGAGTTAACAAATACCAAAAGAGCTTCCATTCATTTTATGAATTTTGAAAAGCAGTATTTTCTGCGAACCAGGTAAGGGGAGGTGGGAGAAGGAGGGACATCATAGCTGCCAGATGCTATGCACATCCTGTGTACTGTGGTCATAACAATTAGAACAATATCCACCACCCTGATAATTTTAAATTTCAATCTCAGTGGTCATGAGGTATTTATGCGAACACGTAACACTCTTAGCAAAAAGCAACTCTCAAAGCTGGAAGGGTTCAGAATCTAAAAAAAAATAATTAGCATAATTTTAACAAGACCTGAAGATCATTAAATATTTAAACTAATCTCTCTGAGGATTTTAATTATATTTAAACTGCAATACTTCTTTTGCACATGGCAGAAATAATGGTGTCTTCTGTGTTAGTAAATTTGCATCTAGGCTGTATATGAAGTCTGTATGCATATCTGAGAAATTAAAATAAATTATTTCTGTATTTTAGAGTTCTTAGCATCACAATACTGATGCAAAAAGACTAATCTGTAATTAGATCTTTTTCATTCCCTCTGATGATATCAAATCTTTAACTGTTAATTTTGGATATATTACCATACGAAACTTCAGGAGGCCTCACTTTTTTTTTCAGCAGCACATTAAATGTGTATCTTCTCAGCTTTACTTGCAATAACTGGGGATTTTTGTGTAAAAAATCCCTGATGTTGACAAGACCCATAAGCTAAGAGATCAGAACAAGTTATTTCTCTCCTGCAAGTGCATTCAAGTCTAAAACTGATGTTATATAGCAATCAGGAAACCAGTCAAAAACATTCAAACCATGGTTTTACATTTAAATAGCTTAACAAGTAGGATACCATTGGTTCTGCTGGAACATGGAAATCTACTCTTCTGAAAGACCTTAATTAAGGAAGATGAGGGGAAAAAAACCCTCAAACTCCCCCATCCCCCCAAAAAACCCCAACCCTAATTTGACATCTCTCCACCTAATCTGACGTCTCTCTGGCTTTGCAGGGTTGACTATGTAAGAACTGTTTGACCCTGTAAACTTAGAAGATTTAAAATACGTTTGAGGGACAATGCAAGTACCCAACCTTGCCTCTGTACTTGCTTAAAACCAGTCCACTCAAAACAAACTTTGGTAGATTTTGATCAAATTAATTCTTTTTGTATCCAAAACACTGGGTTTGTGTCGATACCTTTCTTTAAGTACTTCTACAAAATTTTGCATGATTTTGGCTTCTTTATGGAAAGAATTTATGGCAATACTTCAAGGCAATACTCTTATAACCATAAGAGTAACATCCCTTAAATCAGGAAACTCAAACTTCTAAGTGCTATACGGCTGAACATTTTAGTGGCAAGGTGCCAAAGCAGCTTTGCTTGGCCCATCGATGATTTCCATGTCAGGGAACAGACCAGTAAAGCCTCAGATAGATACAAGGAGAAGAAAGCTGTTGAACGCATTTCAGTGGATATTCACATGTGTCAGGGTACTATAAGGCAAGACATATAAAACCACAAAGAGCTCCCAGAGACGAGGCATTTCACTGTATATGGTTTGGAGAAGGGTGTAAAACACAAACAAAATTAAATAAAAATTGTTATTTATTCAACTAAAGGAGCAGATCCAAAATGTTCCTCATCTGAACTCATTCCTCATAAATAATCCAAGAAACAGGACAGACACCACTAGGCAAGCAGCTATTGCATTTTCCCTTGTAGCAAAAGAAAGGAGCTATTAATTTTCTGCTAGTAGCATACAAAAGAATAACGATTTTCTGTGCCCTGAACTACCAAATCAATTACATATGAAAAGAAGGCAGCAATTCTTTTTCTTTAGGATTTCTTCTCTTTCATTATTTGCAGGTAGCAAACTGCTGTCCTGGGCCTTGGCAGGAGCTAGGTGTGTGAATAGGGCAACCCATCGCTTACAAGGGACACAGCTGATGAGTTAACATCATTAACAATATGAGCTAATGGGAAACTTCAGAAAGTGGTTTCTCTCAAACTTGATTTAAAAAAGTCTTTACTTGCAGCTGAGAAATACCTCAGGTCACAGCAATACAAATACGTGGATTTTGCAGTCAGAATGAGTTACTCCAACAACTGGGGCTTAATTTTCATAAATGAAAAGCATTTTTCTTAATCGTTTTTTTGCTAGATGAGAAGTTGATATCCTCCATGAGAAACTAAAGGAAACAAAGTGAGCTTGTTCACATTTGCGCAAGAAGGATTCTGAGATGTCTCTATGTCCTAGTGAAGGTGTTTCAGCTCAGGTTACTTTTTTTTTTTGCAAGATTGCAAGGAGGCATTGCTATTCCAGTGATAAATTTTAAATTAGCAGCATTTTTAAGCTAAAACAGCCTTTTTTTCCAGTTCAACAAGGCAGTTTAGAATTTTCTGGAAGACCAAATTTATTATAAGACCATGAAAGATTTCTGTCATGTGAATGTTTATTCACTCCTAGAATTTTATTTTTATGGGAAAAAGTAATCTGATGTGTTGTGCTAACTTCTCTTTCAGAAGGTGACACAAGAACCTGTATTTCACTAGACTTGTGTTAATTGCTGTTAGGCAATGATTTATCTGCTCTTAATCCACTTATGTTTGAATGCATCCTTTCTGTCCTATTTGAACACTAAGACACCAGGTACTGTTGATCTATGGACTCATTAGTGTACATTTTTAATTAAAAGAAGAAATTTAATAAAATGGGAAAGGAAAGGAGGAAATTCTGTTGTTGGAGCTTCTGAGGGGTATAAAATTGTGGTTGGTGTGAATAGGTTAGAGAAGGACTGTCACTCTCTCTCCCAGTACATCACTGGGACATCATGTGAAGCTGTCTGCCTGGGGCGACAAATGAAGGACAGGAATGAAGGCAGCTCTGGTGGTGGAGCACTATTGGAGATGAGATCCTGGTCTAGGTGGTTCCTTAGTTTGAATCAGTACAGTTCTTTCCCTTACTTTGAGAAGGAAAATAATCCATTGTGTCGAGAAGTGAATGAAGAGGCCAAAGCTCAGAGCTGACCCCACTGTGAGCAAGAGGTTGGACTGAGCTGGAATTATCCTGTGATCCCAATAGGAATTTGGTTTCATGTGAAAGGACTTTTCAGCCATTTTTACAAAGTTACAAGCTACAAAATTTTGGAAGAGTAACTTATGATGAAAGATAATTGCTGGATTCGGTGGTTGTTTAAAAAACTTTCCCACTGTTAATTAATTCTTTTTTTTTTCTGTAAATTGTAATTAAATAAACTCTGGGGACCTTCTCGTCTATCTCGGGAATAAGAATCCCCTACCATTTATCTTCCCTTGTTTAGTAGTCTCTACAGGGAAAAGAAGATCCTGTTTTACGTTTCTGGAAAGTCCCTAGATGTTGTTGATAAACATGCTGCAGATATTTTTGTTAGAACATATTTTCAACTTGCTTTCCATTTAATTTATTTCCATTTATCATTTGTTTGGATATTGGCAGTGTTGGCTCTGGGCGTGGGATGCGCTGGCTTCAAATTGCTTTCTTAAGAGTAGAAGCCTGTCTCTTCCACATCTTCTCAGGTCCAAAAGCAAAGTTTGCAATTTTAGGATACAGTTGAACCTGAAATGGTTGGTGCATGTTTTCCTGCAAATAACCACTCAATTGTGCAAGTACAGTGAAAGGTCTTTGCATTTCAAAATGTTGGCAACCTGTGAGGTTAAGTACACACAGAACAGCTGCTCTGAAGAGACCAAGCAATCTCCTCAGACAAACTCAAGAGGAAGTCATGTGGGTGCCTGCAAAGCAGACAAGAGGCGTTAGCGAGGGCGTAGGGGTGAGGGCATCGCAGTTACCTTCCTTGGGCCCTGAGCTGTGTGTGATAACCTAATGTGTGCGTGGGGAGGACCAGAATGAGTTGTGGGGCTCTGTAAAGAAGTGTTAGGGGGTGTTGCACACATTGTTCTGACATAGCTTGGTGGCACTGACCTTGTAGCGCCTTGCGCGTACGTTACCAATAATGATGAGTTTAGCAAATGGAGGTTGAAACCTTTAGGTTTAATCAGAGGCTTTGTCTGTATGGTTCGAAAGTTTGTAGTTGGGTGAGAGAGTAGGCCTGAGCCACAGTGTGATCCAACACTGGCATGGCATGATGCTGATACAGCCATGCTGCTTCAGCACGTGTGCCTCGGGTTCTTCTTAACCCCTTTTGGGTATACAGAAGAGGGGCTGGCTGGTTGAAAAATGGATGACTGCGCTTCAGGAAACTTTCAGAGAACTCTGCAAGTGCTACAGGTTACTGCTATTTCATTTTTAGTCTTATCATTTACTCCTAACTGGCAAAGAATTCTGTTAAGACATATTGCATAGGTTGCATGTTGGATATATGATAAACTAGTGTGCATTTTCTCTTGAAATTTTATATGATAGAGCATTTTGCATCTACACCAGAAAAAAGGTAAATGTTTTGAACTAATAGGTGATTCAGGCTTTAATGGGGGAACAACTGAGAAGGATTCAAAGTTGTCATCTCTCAACAGTTACTATATTTTCATGAGTATGTTCTTGATGGTTATTGTGTTATGCAGGACATGGTGAAGAGTATGTTTGCAGCTATTTGAAATTCTTTCTTCCTGTGTTGTTCAGGAGTGGTGCCTGCAGGCTGACCTGCCAGGATGAATTCCGGGCAAGTCTGCAATTAAATATCTATTCAGTCAGAGGTAGTTCAGCCAAGTCAGTAGGAGTTTTTCCATTGACTTACTGACTCTAATAGACTAGCCATGGACTCTGAAAAATGTTTCTTCACTTCTCAGAAACTGATAGGCATTCCCAATGAGACAGATCCTTCCTTTGCCTGCTATGGCCCCTTTGTTGCTATGTTAATCTTGGATATAATGGAAGATTTGTGCTGAATCTGTTTCCTGTTCACACAAAATACTTTGAGTTATTTGGCTTTAGCCAGAGTTAATATTATCCTCTTAGGGGCAATATGAATTTGGTATGAGTCATAATTTGTTGACATACAGCATGGAAAGAAAAATAGTCTATCTGAGTCTGCTAGTCATCAGAAAAAGTTTGTAAACTTGTCAGCCTTGTTTGGAAAATGTTTTCCCATTTTATAGCATGTAATTGTAGCTAGGCAAAAGTGGTGTGTGACATAGACAAAATGCTACGAAATCCTATTCCTGCTTTTTGCAAAGATCAGCTGAAGAAGTTAGGTTATGAATAGAGGAAAGATATTGGTCTTGCTCAAAAAAAAAAAAAAAAAACCAAAACCCAAACCAGAAAGAAACTGCATTTCTGCTACCTTTCATCTATTTTTCACTCGGGATAAAATGCCTGTCATTACAACACTGTGATGTAGTGTGAAGTATTAGATAACCACAAAACAATTTTGAAGCAAAGACATAATTCATGGGTCTGATTTTTATGTGGTGATGAATCCCAAAGCAAAGGAAGCATCAGCAGATCTGAGGCAGCAGGCATCATCACCATGTACAGTCAGTTGACATGAACCCTCCTGCTGTCAATAGACTTCAAGTCTCCTTCTCTATGTCATAAATTCTAAAGAAACAACCAAAGGGAAGAGATTTTTTTTCCTTTGTAGAAAAGAAATGCACTTAGATATTTCCTGTGCTTCTATTAGAAAGAAGCCTAGCTCCGCTTCTTTGGGAATTTCCATGTGATTTTCATTGCTTTGTGCAGTCTCAAAGACACCCATGTCTAGCACACGTGATTAAGCACTCCCAGTTTAAATTAAAGGATTAAATTATACTTTCAGTTATAAATAATCCTCATCTTGTCTATCCAGAGTTCTTATATCAAAAAGAAAAACTTGAAGTATCTAATCTACTATTCCTAGTTTATTTTCTTGTCCACTCCTTGCATTTGATTAAGTTTTGGTAGTGTAAATGAACTTTTCTTTCACTTTTATTTATAGACTTTTACTTGCAGAGTTACTAGAGTGGCAGTGCTGCTTTTTCTTTTTTTTTTTTTCTTTTTTCTTTTTTCTTTTTTCTTTTTTTTAAAGTGATTGTCTCTTTCTGGAGTGATTTATCCAAGAGTTTCAGTTTACAATTTTGTAGGTTCTGTGGCTGTGATGAAAACCAGAGCATGTTCAAATTTATTTCAAAGCCTAAGAATCTAAATAAGGAAAATAAAGGCATAAAAAATTTGTGAAAGGTGGTGTTAGCATCACAGTTAGTTTGAAACAAGTTAAAACAATCACCTCAAATAAAATTGTGTTGGGGATGGTAAAGCTCCATTTTTTAAAAAATTATTATTTTTTTCAAAGTCTGGGCTTGCAAAATCTGGCTGTGTGGGGCATATTTCAAATTTACAGTGAAAAAAGTTTGCTGTTTTCAGCATTGGTGGGTGAAGACATCAGTAATACATACAGCATAAACCTGCTGCTGCTCAGTGCTGAATATGGCTGGACCTGTTTCCACTGAAGTAATTATGGTGATTTTTTAGTTCATTGCTCAATTGCAGACTGGCATCGGGAGGACCAAAGAGTCATAAAGGCTGACAGAATATAACATGTGGGATAAAAAGGTCCCACTCTTTACTCTTAAGTAACTTCTCTTTAAGCCCTTTACTAGTGCATCTCTCTGCTACTGGCTCTTCTCAGATGGATGTCATTTTCTGGTACTGGCTTTATAGCTGTTCAGCTCTTTTATTGCTCTACCATCTGTCCTAAACAGTTAAAGACACTTTTGCTCTCATTTTTTCTTCAGGGATGTGAAGAGGCATCTGTATCCCAACATTTAAAACTTCCCAATATACTTTTACAGATTATTTATGCAAAACACCTCCAATACATTTTCAGTAAGGTTTACAGATGTCTGACAAAAATTTAGTTTGCTTCCACCTTTAAACAAAACATTGTTGAAATCTGGCATCCATGACAATGTGGAAAACTGCTCATTTTGTGTAAGAGATTAATAAAGTCAGGCTTGAAATTAGGGTAGTTCTTAACCCAAATTCTTAATTTTAAACATTCTCTTAAATATTTTAAATATTTTAAATATCACAACTTTTTGAACCTGTTTTCCTAACAGTTCTGAATTGACAGAACACTATTACAGAGCCTTTCTATCCCAAAGCTCTGTGTAAACACTGATTAATCCAGTTGCCACATTGGGAACTCCGAAGTGGATAAAGGGGCTTGTTAAAGGCATCAGAGTGGATTTAATGAGTCTGAGCTGCGCTGAAAACTAAGGAGTTGCAGTCATTAGCCTCTGCTTATCACCTTTTCTAGGTGACAGAAAAAACCTAAGGGCTTTATGAACAAAACTGGGTACAACTGAGACATGGCGGCTGAAGGAGCTGCCTGTCCCCAGGGTGAGGTGGGATGTGCTAATTAAACTAGATCTTCCAGGCCCTGCTCCTGACAGGGACGTCTGCCAGGGCTACTGCAATAGCTGAGGATAAACAGCCAAGCGCTGTCAGCATACAGGAGTGTAAAAAAGAACAGATCTTTATCAGAAGAAATTTGTTGCTTGTTTTGGAGGGTTTTTTTGGGGTTTTTTTTTTGTTTTTTTTTCTTTCCCAGATATTGATATCCTTCTCTATAGATGAATCTTATAGCTCTGCTTTAATCAAAAGTCATCTCTTGGGCACCCAGTTAGAGGTCCCAGGCTCCTCACGCAGCTGCATTGGATCTGCCGAATGGATTTTTCCACATCTCCGGTTCAGTGGTGAGCTGCTCAGCTGGCTTCACTTCCCTGAGCGTGAAGGATGCAAGGGTTTGTCAGCATACAAAATAGCTTCAGTCAAGAATAAGATATTACCTTTTAAAAATATAATTAAAAAAATATGATGAAAAGAAATCTATTCCCTGTTGCTTGCTGTAAAGCCAGGAGGAAAGGGTGAGATGCTGGGGAAAGGCTGTTCCTGATGCTCTGGGGGGTTTCCTGCTGGCTGGTGGGATATCCACACAGGTAGACCCAGAGGCCCAGGCACCATGGTGTATGGTCACCATGGGGTGCTTATGCTTGGGCTCCCCAAGGCATATGAGGGTGCCATGGCCCAGGCAGGACTGCCAGTCCCATTACTGGGGGATAATCACAGGCAGAGTTCATTGGCTTTGACTTGTGGGAAGCCAATAAGTGGTGTTACCACTTTTTGATGTGTTGGCAAAGTTTGCCTGGATTTCCATGGGACTAAAAGCAGAAGCTTTTAGTTTAGCTGCATGTTTCTACAGCAGAAGCTGGCAAATCCAACGTCCCCACTTCAAATCAGAGGTTGTGGAGGAGACAGAAAGTGGTCTTGGTATTTGCATCAGGCAGAGGAGAAATGGAGACACATTTGCTTTCTGTTCAGCCAAAAATGGGCTTACTATCTTGGCTGAAGCTTTTAGTGAAGGAGTATGGGGGGAAAAATCAGTGGATAACAGATGCTCATTGTGTAAAATTTAAATCCAAGTTGTTAAACAACTGTAAGCAGAACTTTTCTAGCTTTTATAGTTGGTGCTATCACTTTGTATTCATCAAACAATAATTGCTAATACTGTGTGCCTTCTGTTCTCTCTGTATGCTCGTCATTCAGTTCGAATTTCTAACAACACAGCAATGCTGTCATATTTGAAGTGCAGCATCTGGATGACAAGGTCAGCATCCTTAATGTCATGATTTTCATGCAAATACTGTGCTCAGAGGGCTAATTGGAAAGTTCACTTACCTGAAAGACAGAAAACTGCTTGTCTTCACCAGGCCAGAGCATTCAAGACAGAACTATCTTATTGCTCAAAATAATTTGATTTACTTAGCAGATATTCACGAGGCCAGATGGATTACGCTGTAGAAAAGCATTAAATCAAACTGACTGTATCCATAACTGTTGCTCATGGGCATCCCACAGGGTCTTCTCCAGCCCCCAATTTTCCAAGGCCCAAGAGTCCCCTGGTGCTGCTGCCCCCTTTGTGTGGACAGCCAGGCCATGGTGTCTGCCACTGCCAGTAATGATGAGGGTGATGCAAAGAAAGATGAAGAACTAGCACCAGCTCAGGGCAGCCCTTTCCTCAGAGGGCTGTGCTTTCTAGGACCGCCACTTTTGATGGACCAGAGCTGTCAAGGGTTCGTTGTTCAGTGCTAACACTCCTGAGATACCTACTGGCTCATCAACAGTGCTAAGGTATCACAAAGATAAGTCAGAGTGTGCCAAAATCAATTTAATGAAACAGGTATATAGATATTATGACTGGAAAATGCTATGATGCTCGAATCCTCTCTGTGGTCTTCCTGACTGAGCTACAAGTCACACACTGTGGTTGGTCTAGATCTGATATTGAGGAATCAGAATGGGGCTTTACAGGTAACAATTGGTGTCTGAGAAGGTCTGGAGAGCCAAGGGAAGTACATCTAAAAATAGTTTTCCTGCTAAGTAGGAGTTAATCTCTTTATACTGTATAAAATATGTATGTAGTTGTCTGTATGAAAACCAGCAATTTCTGCAAGTGTAAATAACATACACAGTTAAAAACCTCTCTGATATTACAGATTTTCTGTACAAATTACAGGTGCAATTAAAGTAAAATTCAAATTTAACAGAAGCATCAAATAAATGTATGTGCCGTGTGAGCATGCAGATCTGTTTATGCAGTTGCCTCTATTGAGTCCTAATGTCTATGGAAATATTTATATGCTCCATTAATTGGGACAAGAAAAGAAGATAACATTTACAAGAATATCTTGCAAGAATTGGAAGATAACAAGAAAATAAGATAGCATTGCACACTGTCACAACATTCTTCAAACAGTAACACACTTGGAGTTTGCCTTCTCAGGGCCACTCAGGAAATACGGTCCAAACAAACTAAAAATGTGAATTGAAAAGGCAAGAGTTAAACTGCATTACACAAGATTATGTGGACATTGTTAGCCAGAATTAGGTGTCCTTAACTTGATCTGCTGTAGATCTGTCTGGAAATTAAGTAAATGAAATTAAGACCACTTTAGGGTTTGGAGGATGAGGATGATGATATCAATATCATCAATGTCCACATAGAGGTGTAAAGAAATTAAACTGATCTATCTCGAAAGACTCATTTGTGTGTGTTTTCTTGAGGCTGCATCCAGAAACCAAGCTTGATTCACATGTGGTGTTTGGGGAAGATTTTAAAGGCTGATACCTATAGCTCCTCTCCTCTCATTTATCATCTTCTCTCTGTGCTGCTGCCCAGAGTCAGCTGATGTAAATGTGTGCCCATTCCTTAGCTCACTGTCCTAATTAAAACCTCTGTCAGTTGCCACTGGCATTCTATTTTTTGGAAACAAAGTATGTGGTAAAAGAGGTGGAGACCTAGAAGAGAAAGTGTGATAGTTGCTTAATATGCAATATTGTTATTTTTTTTCTTTTCCCAAAGAGACAAAAATGTGGGGTTGCTTTATGTTCACAGTCAGATCACAGTTGAGTAATTGCATAAGCAAGGAAACTGAGACAAAAAATGCTTAGGAAGTGTGTCCCCTTCCCCCTTTAAAAGTGTTTTCTAGGTGGAGAACAGTTTTGCAACCAGAGAGGAAAGCAAAGGCTTAAGAGGGAATGCAGCTTCAGCATCGAACATGGCAGTGAGCGGCTTAGCCACAGGCCTGTCCTGAGAAACACAGGCAGGACTGTCACAGCCATGTCACCCAGAATTCTGTGACCACATCTTGGGAGTACCTCCCGTGAATCTCTGATAAGAAGCAACAAGCCAAGGTAAAATACAGAGACCTCGATTCTCTTTTTAAAGTATCAACACATGAGACTTCTGTAAGACAGGTCATGTCATGGGGGGTATATGCAGCTTCTGGGTCACAAGATAAGGAGCTCAGCCTAGAAGGAGGTTTTGCAGAGGGTGACTGTAAGGTAATTTTGTGATTAGGGTAATTCCTGGTTGTCTGACCCTGGATGTGCCCCATGCAAGTGAGGGCATGCTGTGGGACCTGCAGAAGGGGAATACTGAGGAATGCATTGAAAAAAATAATCTCGATGATTCACTTGAATTTTTTTGTTTAGGTATGGGCTTGTCTTGGAGGCTAATGCAGGTGAGTTACCCTAACACTTGTCACCTTTACTGTTTTTCTCACCACGTTTATGGATTGTGGAAAAAATATTTACATTGTGGATTGTGAGGCTGCCGATGAAATACATTTTATAATTATTTTTGTTTTTCAAGGAGTCATTGAAACTCTTTCCTTGACAGTTGTTTATGATGAAGTGTGGAAAATAGGTAGAAACTTACTACCTAGAATGCACTCACAATCTCCATTTTAATACAAAATAAGCTATATTCAGCATGAACTACAGCTTGCATTAGAAACTTCAGTTTTCATGAATTGAAAGAAGAGCCATGGGCCCTGAAACCACAACAACAGAGATCCACAGCTATCAATAGATCTGCCGAAACTGAAGTGCTACACAGGGAGCATAGTCTGTGAAACTGCTGATAATAGGGATCTCCACTTCACTACTAAAAATTTCTATCAATTAAAATAGAACAGGAAATAACCATCACCCTTCTTTGCACTTTTTTTTTTTCTTTGCTTTTGTACAAAGGCTTCAAGGCAAAAGACCTGGCAGTGCAAAACTGTCATTCTTTGGTGTCTAGGAAGGTGGTGCTAAACCACCAACTATGGCAAAAGTCGAGGGATCGTGCATTCCTTGCAGCTCAAGAGGCACTTACCGGTGGTAATTACTGTTCCTTGAAATCCAGAAAGATTGTAAAAGGAATGTTGCAGGTAGTCAAGTAGGGAGGCGGATGGGCTTAGGGAAATACTATTTATCATCTCCTAATAAAGTTCCCAGTTCTGTGTTAGGAAAGTGCAGGGGAAGAACTAAATCTCCCATGTGTCAGCGGTACACAATACCTGATTGATGGCGGAGTATGCGACCTGGCACTACGGGAACAAGGCAAGATCCTTGGCAAAATATGATGCTCCATGATCACAAGATGCATTGTGAAGCCTGAACACGACGGACCTGTGGTCACGTACCCTCAACATAGCAGGAAGATAGATGAGGAACTGGGTGCAAGGAGCAGAACAAGAATGCTATGTTTTAATAACGTAGACAAAGCTAAAATGTTAACCAATTATGAGCTCAGCTTTTGCACTATGCATTAGATAATTAACTTTACACCAATAAGTGTAAGACACATATAGCTTATTGCTTGCCTTAAGAATATATATATGCTGCTGTTGTATTCAATAAACAGATTCTGACTTGCATCAAGCCAGGTCTCCATCTCTCCATCGCGGCAGGAAAGCTCAATGCTTTCTGCAGCATCGGTTACGTTTGCCATGTAAGAATCAGGATCTGCTCTCGACTTTGTGACTTTTTTCCATGATTGGTGAGAATCTATTAGATTCTATTAGATTATAAACTCCTAGAAATCTTAATTAATGTGCATGGACATGGAATAATGTAAAACCTTCAAGAGTTGACTAAAAAATTTGAAATCTCAGGTGTTCCCACTTTCTTCCGCCAACTTTTAAGCAAATGTTCAGTGAGAGCCAGGTATGATGTGGCTGGATCTGCTGTTTGCAGTGAAGAGACACTTGGCAATTATTACTGTCCTTTTTGCTTGAGAAATACAGATGGGAAGATTATAGCTTTATCGTTCTCATACATTAATTCACTCATTACAAATCATTTGCTCACTTCCAACACAGCTGAGTATGCAAATTGTTCCCTGAAGATTTACTGCAATGTGCTGGTGTCAGGGTTTCACTCCAGCCAGCAGCTCATCCCCATGCAGCTGCTCAGTCACTCCCTCAACAATGGGATGGGGGAGAGATTCAGAACAGTAAAACTGAGAAAACCCATGGGTTGAGGTAAAGACAGTGTAACAGGTAAAGCAAAAGCCCACACATGCAAGCAAAGCAGCACCAGGAATTCATTCCTCAATTCCCATTGGCAGGCAGGTGTTCAGCCATCCCCAGGACAGCAGAGCTCCATCACACATAATCCTGACTTGGGAAGTCAAATGCCATCACTCTGAATGTCCCTCTCTTTGTTCTCTTCCCCCAGCTTTATATGCTGAGCATGATGTCATATAGTATGTAATACCCCTTGGGTCAGCTGGGATCAGCTGTGTCCTGTCCCACTCCCTGTGCATCCCTGTGCATTCACTGGTGGGGTGGTGTGAGAAGCAGCAAAGTCCTTGGCTCTGTGTAAGCACTGCTCAGCAGTAACTAAAATACCCCTGTGTTACTGATGCTGTTTGTGGTACAAATCTTAAAGATAGCCTCATACTCGGAATAAAACGAACTCTGTCCCTGCTGAAACAAGCACAGCATGGCTAGTTTGGGAATGCAGACTGCTGGCAGCAGTTCCTCAACAGGGATCATCTGTGTAACCCTTCTTGGGCGAAAGCAGCTGTAAAGTTGCACATCCGAGACACAAACCTGCAAATTTCTCTTTGCATGTGTTTCGCAGTGGCCACTGAATGACAGCTGGGGAAGCAAAATCTTTACCAGTCCACCTGTCAGACCACCTGCAGTGTAAGACAATATACCTATGTTCAGCTGAGTCTTGTTTCCTAAATCTGCTTTTGCTCCCTCCTTCTCACCTAGGGCAGTTGTGCTTGTAGGGGATGCATGTTCATAGGCTCTGCACCCTGTCCCTGTGCTTGGAGATGAGGAGCTGAACTCCAGCCTCACCTGCTCCTCGCCAGCCAGACCCATTGGGTTAGTGAAAGAAAACTTTCTGAGGGATTGGGCTATAAAAGCACAAAAAGAAAACCCAGCAGTACCGTGTGATGGTTAGTCTCAAAATGATTTTCCAGATCGCATTTTGTAAATTGCAACATTGTCATTTCTAGTGGGCGGCAGTTCAATGACTTTTAATTGCTATTAGTCATGCAGCCTATTATATCGTGGAGCAACGTGTATGTTCCCACTCACAGCATGTGGTGAGATGGCTCCTGTTCACATGAGAAGAAAGCTGCAGCTGGCTCAGAGAAATGTATTTAATTCTTATATACATAAAGAAGTTTATATCGTCCTTGAGTGATGGGTTTTGTTCCCTTATTCATAAAACTCCTTGGTTTGCTATGGTTTTTAATCTGAGTTTAAAAGTGAGGTTCTGCTTCTTGTCACATTCTTTTTCGAGCCTGAAGAGCTCTTCACTAAAACCAGAGACTAAATGCAGCGCATGGATATGGGATATCCAAGAATACCAGGCTTGGGCTACTGGTCAGTTTAGCCCTTCATCATCAGCACTAACATCATCAGCTTCCTAAAGAACTTCCTGTATAATCACAGATTTCTTGAGTTATGGCCTTTCGGTGGATTTTTTAATGTCATGACATAATATGCAATAATTTCTTTACTCATCACTCACACGAGGAGATCTTCGTCCTGGAAAAATGACTGATTGAAATGTGTTTAAGCGATATGGTCAAGAGTTGCTTAAAACCATCCCTCTGTGTTTCTCAACCTTTGTTCTGAGGGTCCTGCCTACCGGCCCAGGCTTTTTGCAGCTTCAGTTTGTTACATGATTCTCACAACACTCATTTGGGACAGATAATTATTATAGCGGACAGAAAGGTAACATTAGTCACTCCAGACCTGCAGAAGGGATGGGTAACAGAATTTACTTTAAAGTTAGTATTTGCCAAGTCCCAGCCCTATACTTACTATTGGTTTATGTGATGCAGAAGCTATCTGTATCATTACTGACAAGTCCTTATTTCTACTAAGCAAATTATTTCAAAATGAAAGTCTCATGCAATTCTGTGCATTGCGGCAGTGATGTATAGGCAGTTCCAAAAATATCCACATTTATTTCTTGTCTTTAAAATCCCAGTGAGTTCTGCACAGAATCGCTGCAGAAAGCGTGGCCTGAGGAATGTATGTGGTATGCCAAGGTCTAAAGGACAGGCCTGCAGCTGGCTTCTGGCAAATCACCGCGATTCTCAGGGAAGAGATGAATCATCATTGAATTAGGGACAGGGACCTTCCCTGGGGCCCCAAGAGTGAATAGAATGTAGTTGCAGAAAGCCATGAAATGTCTGCCGTTTGAAAGGCAGAGACTCACACAAGTGTGACACCGGCAGGCACAGCAGCAAAGTCCTTTCTAAGTCATCACAATGACCTCTACATGAGTACGTGTGTGCTGGTAGCTCCTGAACTCTACCCCAAGGTACAGCAATGTAACCACATCAGATTGGGGATATAGCAAAACGCTTTCACGCTGCTGCTAGGCTGCTCACTGAGAACAGTTGCCGCTGTTCACAAGTATGTTACATCTAAAAACATCTAGCTCTGTGGAATACTCGTTTTCTTGACATTAATATGGATTAAGTTTATAGAATGTTAGTTTTTCTTCAATCTCGTGCATGTGTGCATTGATATTTGTGTTGTGGTTGATCATTATTTTGAAGACACCGTGTAGGAAGCACAGGGCTGGTCCTCCATAAAACAGAAGTCACTGCGTCACATCCCTCGTGTGGGTGGTGCAGCATGATGTGGGTAAGCAGGACCAACTGACATTGGAAGTTGGTTTAGAAATAACACATTCAACATGGAAAAAAAGCTCAAAAAACCCAAATCCATATACTTCATTTTTGGTATTCCAGCCCAAAGGCTGACAACTGCAAGTGAATGCAGCAGTATTTTTCTGGCCTTTACCAGTACAATACAGGATGGAGTGAGGGATTATCAAGGAGGAACTGCCACCATGATTCACTCTGCTGGAGAAAAGATTAGAGTTGGCTTCTTCTAATCTGACCACAATCAACATATTTGTATTGCTTATCTGAATTCTTTCTAATTCCCTTTAAAACATTTGCCACTAACAGGTGCCTGGAGCTTTTGTAGATGTCAGTGACTGCAGGTTTGGATGGGGTACTGGACATAGTTAAAAATGAAGGGTTCAATCTGACCCAACATCCAGAATTCACCATTTGTGAATCATGCAGACCACAGTGATCTCAGAAACATTACTGGATACCTGCTCTTCAACGTGACTTTGACAGCAGTGGTAGGTGTCTGGTTTTGAATGGCCTCAGAAACTGCTTTACTTTGATGTTACATGAAAACCTTACCAATGTGAGGTCAAGAACACATGTATATATGTGTGTAAATAGGCAGGCGTTTCTATTACTTATACATAATGTGCTTTATATAACATATATGCTTTACCATATATATGTATATAACTTTATATGTTTATGTATATATATGTATTTATATAGAGACATATGCCACATTCAGTGGCATTCTATAAGGGGGTCACAGTATTGGTGGAGAAGGGAAAAACAACTGGCATCATCTGCCTGGACTTGTGCAAAGCATTTGACACTGTCCCTACATGACAACCTTGTCTCTAAACTGGGGAGACATGTATTTCACAGATGGATAACTTGGTGGATAAGGAATTAGCTGGACAGTCACGCTCAAATAGTTGTGGTCAACAGCTTGATGTCCAAGTGCAGATCAGGGACAAGTGGTGTTTCTCAGGGGTTGGTACTGGGAGAGGTGCTGTTTAACATCTTTGTTCGTGGCATGGACAGCAGGAGCCAGTGCAGCCTCATCAAGTTTCCAATATATGAAACCATGTGTTATAGTCTGGAGGGAAGGGATGCCATCCAGAATGACCTTGAGAACAATCCTGAGTAGAAGGACTTGTGGGTGTTGAGGGAGAAGAAGCTCAACATGAGCCAGCAATGTGCACTTGGAAGATGTCAGAGGGCTGGAGTATCTCTCCTATGAAGACAGGCTGAGAGAGCTGGGCTTGTTCCCCCTGGAGGAGAGAAGGCTCTGGGGAGACCATATTGCAGCCTTCCAGTACCTGAAGAGTGCCTACAGGAAAGCTGGAGAGGGATTGTTTACAAGGGCAAGTTGTGATAGGTCAAGGGGCAATGGCCTTTGAGCTGAAGGAGAGTAGATTTAGATCAGTTGTAAGGAAAAAATTCTTCCCTGTGAGGGTGGTGAGGCCCTGGCACAGGCTGCCCAGAGAAGCTGTGGCTGCCCCCTCCCTGGCAGTGCTCAAGGCCAGGTTGGATGGGGCTTTAGTCAACCCCGGCTAGTGGAGGGTATCCCTACCCATGGCAGGGGGTTGGAACTAGCTGGTCTTTAAGGTCCCTCCCAACACAAACCAGTCTGTGATTCTATATGATTCTAAGAAAATGGAAAAAGTTGCAGAATTTGGCAAAGGGCTGGTTTGGATGACAAAGTTCTTTGAGATTAATTGTTCAGTTTTTGATGGGGTAGGGTTGAATTCCTTGACTTTTATTTTGGATATAACCATTGTGTATATGGTTTATTGGTATACCTCTAGATTTTCAAAGGCAGTACATTATACTGTCAGTGTTTCATGTAGAAATCAGACAGCCAGTAAAATGAAAATTATTTCCACAACATCCACTTTATTTATCTTAATATATGGTCAAATATTTGGTGGCTACAAGATTACTTATCAACTAGATGATGCTGAAATACAGGCTGTAGAATTTGTCTCCATACTATCTTATACATGAGTCAGCATGATGGAAAAGTTGGAGTGCCACGGGAGAAAAGCCACCAGCTCTAGAAATCTCGGAAACTCAAGGTGTAATATTTCTTTCTCAGCTTTCATTCATTTAGTTTTTCAAATAAATGTAGGTAAAGAAGAGAAACACAGACATGGCTGTTAGGCATAATATTTTGAAGGAAAAGAGAAATATATATATAAAGCCTGGCAGGAATCCCAAAAAGAAGAGTGCCAAAAGAGAAATTCAGGGAAAAGAAGTGGGAAGAATACAAAAATTCAGTAAAGTAGGACATCTTTCACTGATGTTTTCAGGGAAAAATATTTGTGATTTATTATGAGGCTTTTATACTCAAGATGGTTGATAGCTGCTTTCTGTTTTAAATCTTGAGATGTTTCAGCTATTTTTCTCTGCCACTTTTATCCTTACCAGTGTCACACACTCAAATATGGTTGCTTTGCAGCCACGTGGTGAAGGACAGGGTGCCTGGATCTTTCCAGACCAGTGGCATTCTGCAAATCTGTGCTATGCCATTGGGATTTGGCTTCATGTTATTAAACACAAGGTAATCCATGGTCCCAGACAGCATACAAAATAGTAATTCTCTTCCAGCTCCTCTATGGAAGCTGTAGCACTAATGAAGCAAATCAGATCTCAGCCACGAATTCGGTATATGTTTGAAACAGCTGTAATAAGACATTGTTATGGCTGAGATAGTTATACTTTCAGTAGAAAAAAAAAAAAAAAAAGGATTGAAGTTGCAAAACAATCCTGTTCCTATAAAAAGTGAAAATGCACTTGGATAATTGAAGGTTAATAGTTAATTGTGGTGAGTAATACAAGAACGCAATTCATGCTAGAAAACATAATTGTGATTCGGATAAAAGGGAATTGTAATTAAATGGAGGTTGGATAAACATAATTATCCTGGAAAGGTTTCCCAGAAAAGTAGTGAGAGTTTTTAGGATGCAGAGGCAGATGTGTGTACGTGATCTGGAAGCAGAGACACCACTACCACCAGCCTCCCTGAGTGCTTCACTGCTGAGGCAGGTTGTCCGCATTGCCATCCTGTGCAGCAACAAGGGCCACAGCGGCAATAACTGGCAATAAATGGAGTTAATTTTGAAGTCCATTTCGCTTGTAACTTTAATTGACAGATGATTTCCCTATCTTCATTTCAAACCATTCTTGCTGTTCCTCATTTGCACCTGCAGGCTGCTGGGGGGGGGAGCAGTGGGGTGGGAGTCTGGGTGCTGTCCAAAGCTGACCTGCCACAGCGTGGCTACAACACGGAGAGGATAAGGTCATCCCACTGCGAGCCAGAGGGACAGGGGTGCGTGTGCTCTCCCCACACCATCACCTCAGGCAAAGCCTGTACCAAAGTATATACAGCAAACTGCTATATAGATGGGTAAATACTTGTACTTGCCATGGAAAGCAAATACACCTGACATTTTCCATTACTTTAAAATCCCTGGTCCTTTCTTTTAGATGTACTGGGTCATCTCCTTTATGTGGGTAACTATCATCTTACTTACTATGTTTTTACCATAACTGGTATTATTTTTAATGTGGATATAGAAATGCAGCAGCTTGATCCTGAACACATAGAGGATATGAAACTTTATCTGATCCACAGCAAACAGGGGCTTTCCAAACCAAACTGCCTACTGATGCTTTATTTGCTGTGTTACAAATGTTCCTTGGTGACCTGAACATGATGAAGGCACTAAAATGTATTGTTCCTACAACTACAATACTTATTTTTTTCCCTTTCTTTCCTAAAATATTTTTGCTACATTTTCAACTGTTAACTATGTATCATTATTAATAAAAACTAAATATACTGATTTGAATACAGGATGCTATTGACTTTCATTCTTCTATAATTCCTATAGATTATTTTGTATAACATATACAGACCCCTCCCCCCAACCAAACCCCATAGCATTTATGAAGAAAAACTATCAAATAGTTCTGCTGTTTAATTATTTACAGTATAATTTGGAATCACTGCTTTATAATCCTTGGTATACTATATCATAATGATATATATGCCCACCTATCTAAGGGGAATGCACTGGAGTTTTACTATTCTCTATTCTGAGAAACTGAAAATCTCACTGAGGACTAAGCCTTCCCTCCCCCCGCCCCACAAAAAAAAAGGCATGAAACCTTTTTGCTTTCAAATGTGTTTGTTTTTCCAATGCCACCTATACTCTAGATCTGCAAGCAGGATTTACAGTCCTATATAAAGAGGCCAGTTATGAGCTCTTATTGTTACTTTCAAAATTGTTCCTTGAAACTTTTTAATCTTTAATCTTTTTCTTTTAGTTTTCTCCCTATCTTTGTGCTTTCCTTATGTACTTACAGGCTGTAATGAATTCTAAAAGTGGACTATGACTCAAAATGTGCCCCCAGTGGTTTTTCGGACCTAATCTTGAGAAGGTTAGGTTGACCATAATTTACACATTGGAATCATCCCATGAGCATTTGGATTGAAGGAACTCCTTGTGGCACTGAAATGAGACTGAAAATAAAGTGAATGGAAATTAACTGTGAGAACCCCCAGAACAACTTATTTGTCTTTTTATTTCTACAACTGGCATGTGATACAATAACTACCTTACATTCCTGTCTCCTCTGCTTGTTAAGTAAGGTTGTTGAAGTTTCTTATATCAGATGGCTTCATTGCCTAAATCATTGTTGAAACTTGATTTCCATGCTGGAACTATTTATGTATCGAGGTAATTTTTAAACTCTATCAGTCATGCACATTTTCCTTCCCACTATTTTGTTTGCATGACCTTCTGTTTACTGAAGCTTAGTAAAGGAGAAGTAATTTTTTGATATTGTAGAGTTTTCATAAAATTTATTTCCTGAAGGCATACGTTCTTCTGTTGTGATACAACAAGTACACACAGGACCTAGGCTCAGAGGTCGTGTCAATGATGGAGTAACATTATTATTCACACAAACCAACTCTAAGGATGTTGGCTGCCTAGGCTTTATATACAAGTTTTGGCATCCACAAAAATGAGGGCAGAGATGGGAAAGCTAAGGCCAGATGCACACTTACCTCAAATGCATTTTGAGTCGTCTGCTATACAATGTTTCTGGCTAAACAGTGGTTCACTGATCAGGGACACGTTTTCATTCCCTAATGATCAGAGTTACGGGAATATATATATATTGATTCTGCCACAGTCAAAACTTTGGAAAATGTGTTCAATTTCCATGAAAATGTTATTGCTTTGGCTCCGACTTCCTGGTAGTTACTTTTCCCCCACAGCTTTAGTAACAATAACATGACAGTTTTACACAGTTTTTAACCTTTGGGTTGCTCCCCGGGCAAGCATCAGCCAGGGCGAGGATGGAGCCCTCTGAGAAGCTTGACACACACAAGGATCTCTACATGGCTTACTGGTAGCACAATGATTTGGTGAAGCTGAGTCAGCTTTTCAAGGCACAATCTAGGCTAACAGTCTTCAAAATTACAACAGGAGGGGTGCAACGTGATTTCTTCCTTTAAACAGCATTTAAGAAAATAATTTTTTTAATATGCTTCCCAGCTTCGTACACAGGGACCAAAAGAACTTCAGCCTCACAAGGCATATGGAAAGAATCAAGTAGTCCTACAAAACTTCTATGTTACAAACAGTCTAACTTATTTTATTTTGCAACCAGACTACATCATCATAAAATTTTAATACTCTTGAAATCTCATGCAGCTTAAATAGTCTCATTGGCAATAGCTATCTAGCTAGGAGGATGATAAATCAAGCTATGAAATTCCCTTTTATTTTTTTCCTCTGAAGAGATTTTACTAGAAAAACGATCCACAAAATCTTGTCACTGAAATTTGAGAACATTTGAGCCTTGTATTCATTATTTGGTCATAAGAAGGCTAATTTATCTAAAGTCCAGGTAAAAGTGGATTTCTTCTGCTCCTTCTTTAATTTTACTTTCAATTTTTCACGTGTATTGTCAACATTTTCACAAAGACGTGATTTCCTATGGAGTTGCATTCCCCCATTCCAGAGGTATAAAGAAAAAAATACCCTTGTATATCTGCTTAGCCAGCAAGGTGGTTCAGGCAGTAAAAAAAATAAAATTAAAAAAAAACGTTTAAGTGGAATGTTGTGTTTTCCAGTATATTTTGAAGGTAATGCCATTTAAGGTTAGGTAGTTTTCTTAGAGACACACCAGTGAAAATGTCACTAACATTTGCTTACTGAACATTTTGGGGGGGGAGAGCTGTGAGTGTGCGTGCGTGCGCACACACTCATCCTTCTTACTGTTGCATATAGACAGAGTTTTGGTAACAGGGCCGGAAAGCCTGATGGAGTTTGCTACTCTCTGGGCACTTCAATTTTTCCACAGCAAAGGTAGCTATAAAGGAAATACCAAATGTTCTCCTAACATTACAGAAGAATATTTGTAGTGCTAAAAAGCCCATTTTTGTGGCCTTTTGCGAACAGGAGAGTATCGAGCACCTAAAGGCAGACACAGTAAGTGCTGTAAGTCTCAGAGCCTGGGAATATCTTTTAGACCTAAACTTGACAGGGTGTGTAACGTAGCTGCAGCAAAGCAGATGATTGAAGGCACCCTGAGAGGGCTCTGTACCTCTGCCCAAAGGGGGACAGACTAATGACTTGGTATGTTCCTTGGACGCCCAGAAAAATAAAAGTGGGTTAAGCTTTAGTTAGGAAAGAGCAATTATCAGTTCCTGGAGATGATTTTACATTTATAATGACAATTTTGTTTTTCCACTTTTTAGAAGCAAAATATTACCCTGCCTCTCCAGTATTCTGCTATTTAGAAAGCAGGATGATACACAAAGTTGATCTACATATGATATACTCCTCTGCTGCAGCTTCTTTCCAGACTGTGAAATGTTTTTCTGACTACAGAGTATATGGAGGGTGCCACACGGCTGTGTATCCTGCTGCTTTGAGCAAGCGTGTTCACCCACCTGCTTCCCTGCAACTCCACAGGAGAAAGACAAGTTATGAAATGACTATGATGTAAGCACAGACTGAGAAACATTTTCTTTATGACACTGTCATACTGGGGCTACCCTAAGCAAAGCTTGAAAGTTATCCCCTGACTTGGTTTTTTTTTGATTCTCTAGTTTCTTGAAACTCAATGCATAAACCAGAGGTTTGTACTTTGGTTTTATGCACTCATAGCATCATGGAGACATTGTGAAGGTCAGCTGCACCGTGGACAACTCCACATCCATCTGTGTCTTTTAAATTACACTCGTGTCTCTTCCTTATTGCCAGTTTTGGCCTGTCTCCATTTTAGTCTCACAGGTCTGGAACAATTGCCAAAGGGCCAGACAGAATCATTACGCTGACTTTGCTGGGACGTCTTCTGACACCTGTAATTGCAGCATGTATTCCCAGCTAGGGAGCATGATATTGAGGCCTGACACAACTGCCAAAGTATGACAAGGGCACTTAGTGCAAGAACTATGGTAGTGACAGCTTTACAGACAACTTAAAAAACTTCTGTTCTCATGTCTCAAACAGACCAATCCAATTTCCACATACACTTCTTTCATACAACCCTTGAAATACATTATATTTCTGTCTACATTAGGAATTCCTGACTACTTAAAAAAGCCCCTGTGAATAAATCTGGTTGCAAATAATCTAATTATTAGTCTGTTCTCTTAAGCCACAGCTAAACATATACAATAAACCCAGCAGCCAATTCTTGATGCTTTACCACAAGTCTGACATATAATTTCACATACCTGTACTGTTGGACAAACATCATGATGTGAGGTCAGCATCTTTTCATTCCCAGAAAGTTTCTTAGTCACGACAGTTTCTTCAATGCAAACAAGGCTCTAAAACAAGACAAAAGTAAATCTAATGGCTGGCCTTCATTTTCTGTAAATATATTTATTATATAAAAACCCGGTTTTTGACATCTTGTGCTAGGAAGTACTCCTATCCCCAGCAGTGAAACCTACTGAGAAAAAAGCCACAGCTGGATTAATAAAACACAGCTGGGATGCAGAGGTACAGGAAAAAACCTAGGCTGTCAGTTCTGTTGTTGACATGGAGGTTTACAGTGGCTTGCAGGCAGCTTGATGTGGTAGAAACTCATAAGGAAGGGCAAAAATAGTATTGTATTTTCTAGTTTAAACTGTGTATTTTTATATAGCCTTGCTTTGTAAAAGGTGAATGATTACATTTTTTCAAGGAATAGTGCGGCCTTAAGGCTAGTAATCTTAGTATTCGATTATAAACATACATAGTTTGCGGTACTTCTTATGTGCTTTGACAAACATGCTCCATCTTGCATTCACAAACTCTTGCAGATGTGTTTTTCAGTAACCACCACAGTATGACACTAACAGCAATTGGACATAAGCCTTGGCAGGTAAAGGGGCTATATAATGCTTTCAGTCAGCGCTGCAGCGGGTTGCAATTAAATTATGAGGGCCTCAGCTATTTTGTTCTTTCTTTTTACTGGGTTATAAATCAATTAGGTTGGTTTGAAAATGTCTTCTGAAACACAAGTTTTAGCAAGCGTAAAGCTAAGAATTGGGAAGATTCATAAACATAAGTCAGAAAGTGTTACTGACACTACTGCTTTCAACAAAATAACACTGAGAACAGGAGCCATTTGCTTTCATTATTTAAGGACACCTTTCCAGAAGGACATTGATGTCAATAACTGTAGGTAACAATTAGTTTATTGAATTTACTTCATTGTGATATATCAAGCAACATGACCATTTCTCATACTTGCAATAGGGAGCCACCAACATGGACTTCTACAGCTTTTGACTATGTTTAAAATTGTGGGCTTGTTAGTCTTGACAAGTATCTGCTGAGGGAGGAAAGCAAGCAAGAAAATTCCTAACTCTGGTGAAACTAATGGGTATGAAATCACTTCTGGCAATCTCAACTGCTGTTCCAAGCTGTGTAAACATCCCTTTGGCCTCCACAGAAATGAGCTTATGGTGTATATAGTCCAGAAACTCCAAAGTGCCTTGCAGTTTAACAGGGATTGACACTGAGGGGTTATGCTGCTCCAGTCACAAACAGCGATGAATGTGGGATTCCTCTTCACTGAATACTTCCAAACACGAGTATCTGACTGAAGTCAAGGTTGTAGTGCTTAATGTAAAGCAAAGTTACCCAGGTCTAGCAAAGTATTATGTTTAGTTATTGTAATGCAAATGAGATTACCCAGAAATGGATAACAGGATGGCTGAAGTCCAGTAAATTATTTCTGAAATATATATTTGTGGTATCATGTGACAGAATATTGTATAAACTTTAGAACAGTCCAAATGTAGCCTTAAATGAACTTGTAATCTAACAACCTAACATCAGTGCATACTTAACGTAGGGATAATTAACTAGTGCACTAAAAACATTGTAACATACAGTAGGTAACTACAAAAAATGCATTCCTTGGAGTTTAAGCAAGTGGTTAAATATAAGAAGCTTGAGATCTTTTGGTTGGGGCTATCTGACAGCTGGGCATGACAGAGTCTGATTATGAATACACAACGTTATACCACGTTGCACTGAGGAAGAAATCCAGGTGGGAGATTCAGTCATGAGTTGAGCTTTTCAGTCTGGGTAAACCCATATGAATGATTCCCAGAAGACTCAGATTAGTAAAGTTAATGGAAAAAATTTGGGGAGGGCTGAGCAGTTACAAAACTGTCACTGCTTAGCGGAGCAGGATAGCAAATGTTGGCAGACAGTAACAAGTTCTGCGTGTTGTAATCTATTTTAAAAGACAACAATATTGAAGTCTTTATCTTCAGTCATCTGCCACAGATGTGTGCCTCCACAATCCCTATTCTTACATGCCTTTGGGCATGATCCCCTTTGCATCACTAACACACATTTTTATTTTACCTCCTTATCTACATGAGGGCATCCAGAATGAAAACAGAGTTTGTCTGCATTTAAAATATTTCTTTATTGCAGTGCCAGTGGGAAATACAAGCAAAGGAAGACAAAATGTTCCTCATCCAAACCTAAAATCTTGGATGACTTGGTTTTTGGTATGTAGAATCATTATCCAGCAATAACTGCTTGTTCATCATTAGCCATTATTTTTCTGTGTCAAGAATGTTTGTTGTGAGTGGGTCTACTATTTTTCACCCAGTTCACATCAAATCCTGTGTTTACTATCAAAGACATCAGAGGCCCAGAGAGATACATTCTGTAACACAACCCCAAAGCTGCAAGATAGGAACATTAACACCATACAATTCATGTGTAGACTGGTACACCAGTATCAAGCAATACTCAATGAGGTGGTAACGTCAATCATTGGCTATCTGTTATCTTCTATGACAATGGTTCTTCTAGGGTAGGTGTCAACATCCACAAATATGTAGCGGACATCAAGTCTTCCTGTCTCAGGATTCTGTAAGGAAAACAATTTCACCTCTGGTTTCTGTTTTTCTTTCCCCCTCTCTCTCTTTGGTAGTTGAAGTTAAAAATTAAGCTTGTCAGCTATGACAAGCAATTGTATGTACCTCTTTGACTTCCACATGGACGGTTCCCTGCTTCCCTGGTTCAGAGCCCTCAATATAGAACTTCAAACGCATATGTTTCAGTCCATCCTTTATGTATTCAATGTGACTAAAACAAAGAAAACAAAACACCAACCCATCCAAGAAGGATACATATTATAAACTTCATACATATTATAAAATAGTTAAAATTTCAAATTTAAACTTTAGCGGATCTGCTTAGCTGTTTTTGTGAGAAAGTGTATTCTGATGCAGTCCTTACGCTACTATAGTCTTCTTCCTCTACTGCTCTTTCCAAGCTTTACTGCAAGAGTATAGGGAGTAGTGGAGAGAATCCACTCTATCTGAGGGTTTCAGACTGCCAACTTCAGTCAGGTCCCTGCTCCCCAGATGCATGCCTAGGCTCCTGCGCTACTCTATTCAAAACTGTCCTATTTTTGGAGACCAGCTCTTTGTTTACCATGCTGACCATGGCTTGTTATGGGGCTCTCAGAATTGGTGTTTGTGCACTGTATTTAGCAGTATGTGCCACACAAGAGGACCTGCAAAAAACTGATTTCATTTTCACTCAAAAGTGACAGGTATGTCATATACAGTTCACAAATCTAAATTGCTACGTTGTGACCCAAAACGTCTGTGCTATGCAAAAACTAATGTCTGTATGGGGCAAACACCAAAGAGCACCTGACAAGCTGTCGTCTTCCTCTTCTTGTTGACTCTCCATAACCTTTAATAGACTCACCAAAAACACCAATTATCTACAAGAGAAGAGAGGTTTGAGTTGTCAGAAGGGATCACATTCAAACAGATATTCCAGTATCAGCTCATGCCCCTGCTGTGAACACATTTTCTTTCATCAAAATGCCCCTTGTGAGTCTGATGTGTCAAGAACAGAAGAGTTTATGAAAGAAAACAGTGTAAGGAAAATTCCTCTGTATTTCAGTGCTCTTCTTTACAGTCACGTATTGTCTAAAATACATCCTACTGCTAGCTTTCCTTTGTATCACCCTCTGAGATTATGACATTTTAATATCCCGTCTGTGTATTTTATACTTTACTGACATTTTGTGTAAAAATGAGAAAAAGAGCACGAAATATTTGCTGGTTTCCTACGTTTCAAATGCAAATGCACTGCCCATCACATCATCTAAAAAATACTACAATTTAAGAACTACTTTTTTTTTCCAAATCTATAAAACCAGACCAAATTAAGCTACTGCAAAGTTGGTTAGAAAGGGAGCATGATTTTTATTGCATATGTACTAGAGAGAAATTGTAATTCTACAAACTTGTCCCAACATTATCAGAAAGCTATTTCTTGCATTTCTTGTTTTGCCTCCAGTTGTTTTTAGAATTTAGTTTTAGATCCTATATCCAGCTGTCTTATGTGACTGTGTGATCACAACTGTTCTCTTTCTCTTTTCCTGTTAGCCACAGGGATGCTACCTGCATTTTAAACAGAGCTTAAATTCCTGGATACTTATACAGTACTTTGCAGAATGTCAACCCTAGTGAAGTGTCACCACAGAATAAATGTGCTGAGGTTCCATCTACAAAACTTAAGCACCACCAGTTCCCTCCATGACCTGAAGAACTCTTTTAAGTACTAAATTTAGTAGGCACTCGGGTATGTATATAAGACCTTTCATATGGAGACACAAGCATATGCTCTGAAGATGCTGACGCTGTGGTTGCATCAATTATTGTGCCATACATAGTATGTTCACTTTACTTGGCTTTTTGCAGGGTAATTCACTCAGTGCTTGCACTGACTTGTTCTAATACAGGGTCCAATTTGGAACTGACACACTTCTGGCCAGTCAAAAGCCTAGGCTGACCTGCTGGTGCCTCTTCCTGTAGCTTTGCTAGTAAGATTTCCTATGCAAGGTTTTCACTGAGAGACTAACTACTGAGAAACATAAGGTTATGACTAAGATTCAAAAAACCGACCTCAGGGTGAGATCTGCATTTCTCCAAGGCATCTCCATAGATCTTACTTGGACTAGAAGAAGAGAATAGCTCTTTAAAAATCACATAGAACAAACCACCTGTAACAGAAACAACAGCAAATGGAATGAAAACTAATGAAAGCATGTGGAATTAGTGAAAAGCATCTGCTGGTAAGAATAATATTTTAAAAAATAACCTGTAACACCAATTCCAACAAGCACCACAATAAAATAGGTGAAGTCTCTTCCAGCTTCTTTCACTGAAATAGAAAGCAACACAAGAGTTACAACCTTGGGAAGAAAGAGTTGCATAGCTTTCTTAAATAAATGCTCTTCTATTAGCTTGCAACTCAAACAGCCTTCTGGCAGAAGGTAAAAAAATCCCAGAAAGTGACCATGGAATGTCTCTTATACTGTGTGGGGTGTTATTTATAGCTCTGTATTAAACCTTGTGATTTTTCTGCTTTCCTCCTCAAGACCCAAATAGCACTTATTACTTCTCATGTAGCATGAGAGCTTGTTTCTTAAAGAACTAATGAGGTATTTAGCAATTTTATGAATCAAATGAGGAGTAAAAAGGAGTTATTAGTCCCAAAAATGTATTTTATTTACCATCAATGGCAGGTTACCAGATCTGTTTTTAGTTTTTAGTTTTGATCCGGTGTACAAGCGTCAGTTCTACAGTCCAGAACTGTCACATGAGATTCTCTGTTAAAATTTTTTCTTTGAAATCTTGGAAAGACACTACTGATCTGTTTAAGTGACAAGGTATGCCTTTCAGACAAGTACAAGCTACTAAGGAAACTTTAATAACCATTTTTTCCTGCAGCCTGTTAATAAGTTGAGGATGTTTTTCATAAACGTTTTCAAACTACCTGGAAGTTTTGAGGTTCATTACTCAGTAACCACTTTTCACTGAAATGAGCGAGATCAACCAAAGTGACAGCCATCCCAAACTAGAAACCTAGTACCTCTTCTAGAGCTTTGCCTATTCCGCTGGAATTAAAACTTGTTTTACCGGCATCGAGGCAGGTTGTGTGTGACAGGTTTTCTTTAGAAAAGGGAAAGGAGGAGCTACTACACCTTACCCCCGATGTGACTTAAACACGAAATAAACAAGCTGCGTGGAAGAAGCCACATTATTTTTGTTCTGCTTCTGCAAAGCAGACGCTGAAACATATCATCAACTGCAGCAAAAGATACCAGGTGAAAAGAAACGGGATTGTTGGTTTCCTAAGAATTGTTTTTTTTTTTTAACCCCTGAGTTTTGAGGCTACAGAATCCCAGCCGCTGCAGTGATTTTCTCCCCCTTTGAGCAGTGCCCAGTAATCCAGCTCACGCGTGACTACAGCCCGCCTTACCTTTCTGAGCAGCCGACAGCAGCGTTTCTTCTTTCCCCTCCCTTTGCACTGACACGTGTTTGCTACTATCGCTACTTTTTTCAGCTTTTAGTCCTCCCGCCCGCGTCCCGATACTGCGCCGGGCGGCCCGGAGCAGCAGGGCGGACTCCCCGTGGCGGGGCTGGTGCAGCCACCTCAGGCAGAGGCAGAACCCCGGCCCCAGCAGCGTCCGGCCAGCGGGAGCCAGCAGCCACCTTCCCAGGGAAACCCGCACCTGCCCGCCGCGCTGCCCTGCCCGGACAAGGGAAGCGGGCAGCATGCCGGGGCACGGCTCCCAAGGGCCCCTCACAGAAGCACGGCGGGGGCAGCCGAGCTAAGCGGAGAGCTTCTGCTGCTCGTTCTCCGAGGGAGAAACTCGGGGGAGAGTCAGGGCAGCGTACCGCCCTAGGCGCGGCTCTACCGCCGGTGCTTCAGGTCAGAAACTCCCATTAGCCTTTACCCGCCGGCAGCCGCCTTCCGACATTGCTCCGACGGAAACCGTGGGGGTGACGGGCAGGGAAGCAGCAGCGGGCCCTGGGAGTGGTAGTTTGGACGGGCTCCCTCTTGTGCCCGCCGCTACCAAGGACTCTCGGCAAGGCCACTACAGCGACCGCCATGCCGAGCGCCGCCGCCACAGCTCGCCCTCATGGGGCGGGGCCCCGACTGCTGCTGGGCATAGTGTAGGGTTTGGTTTTTAAAAAATATTTTAAAAATACATTGTGCGTTGGTCTTGCACATGTAGGTGCGCAAAAGCGATGTAGTTGGCGTTTCTGCGTCAGCCAGACTACCTGAGAAGACCGTGCTCCCAGGGAAGGGCGCACCGGCACGGAGCTCACGCCGGGGCCGGGCCGGGAGAAGCTGCCCCAAGTCCCGGCAGGGGCTTACGGCGGGAGGCACTGCTGTTCCCCAGTGTATTAACGCGTTCGTTCCGCACACCGAACCGCTTGGGAGCCTAACGCCGCCGGGCCAGGCTCGGCTCGGCTTGGCAGCTCGGCTCGTTGCCCCCCGGTGTGCCTTCCTAGTGCCTTCGGCGCCTTCTGTGGCACACCCTGGAAGCTCTGTATGGAGGCGGTGCCCCTTGTCTACAGTTACACTACTCGTAATCGAACGCGAAACCCCGCAGGGTAACGTTCCCTAGGGCAGCGTCAGCGTAAGGGGCGGGAGAGCAGGACAGCCCCCGCCCCGCTGCCCTCCTGCTCCCAGGGCTGGCGCCGTAGCGTCACTCCTGCTCGGCGCGAAGCCGCGGTGCAACGGCGGCGCTGCCCATGGCGACGGGCCGCGGCTGGGTCCTGCGGCGGTACGGATGCGGCCAGACACCGGCACCGGCAGCTCCCGGTGCCGCTGAGGTCCGGCCGTCGCAGTCTTTTACCCACGCTGCTGTCGCTGCCAGCCCTCGGCTTGGCCGGACCGTTGGGCCCAGGTAATGGTGTCCCAGTGCGGCCTGAGGAGAGGCCACCGGCGGTACTTGGAGTGGGGAGCGGCACTCTGTTGCTTCGGAACTGCTTGCTCGTCGTTTGTCACCGCGTCCACGGGGGTAGTTTGTTGGTATTGCATAACTCCCACTGCTTCTCTGGGAAGCCACAGCTGCCGCCCTCACGGCTCTGTTTTCCAGTTATGCACTGTCCACAGTTCGGACCTGTGCCCTCATGGCCATGGTGGGCTCCCCACTCTCCCCTCGGCCCTATGGAAGGGTGTGTCTTCTGTGCCCTCATGGCCATGATGGCCTCCCCTCCTTCCCTCCCCTCGGCCTTGTGGAAGAGGATGTCTTTTGTGCCTTCATGACCATGGTGGTCTTCCCTTCCTCCATATGGAAGGGGTTGTCTTCATAGAGCTAGTGCCCTTACAATACATGGGCATTTCTGGGTTTGCAAAGTCCTAAATTCAATGCACTGTTTTCTGTCTGGGTAGTGGCTTAACCTTGGGTATGTGCTTGAGCTGAAAGGAGGTAGTGGTAATAAACAGTGTAGCCTGTCTCCCTGGCCTGGTGGTTGATGTATGTACAGGGTAGTTATGCCTTTGTAGTAAATGGGAGGATTTTATTGTGGAAGGTGTGATTTCACAGTTGTTTCATTCCAGCACCATCCCCACCACTCCCACCCTTTTTATTTTAACTTTATTATTGTTAGCTGAGGGGAAAAATGCAGATTTTAATACTTTAATTTCCTTTTATTCCCACATATGTTTTAACATTAGGAGAAAGAGACAGGTTTTGTCACTACTTAAAATTTTCTGTATGTCCCCCGAAATAAATTTATTCCCTGATCACCAAAGAAGCAAGTCACATTGCAAGTACTACAGGGTATGAAAGTGAAAATAGTATAAAACTGACTCCTGAAGCTAATGAAATAGCAATCAAGGTGGTTGTATTTCAAAGCCAGTGCATCTTATTTGCTACTAGAAGCTTCTAAAGAGGGAGAGTTACAACTAATTGATTTTTACCTTGGGCATGCAAGTTTTGTTCTTGTGGTGTAAAAGCATTTTGTTAGTGATTCCAAATCTTACCACACACAATACTTAAAAATAGTACAGTGAATTTGTTTCTTCAGACTTTGAGAATATTTTTTATTTAGAAGATGCAAAAATTAAGTAGCTTTTTTTGAAGTGACAAAATACCTGTCTACTAGAAGTTCTCAAGGCATATGTAGGGAACATTTCTCTTACTTCAGAAATTCCTTTCAGAGGTGGAGAAGAAGGGGATATTAAAAGAAGTTAAAAAGAGAGCAAAACAGACTGAATACAGTCAGTGCAGGTTATGTACCAGGTAGAAACCCTGGATCCAGCTCCTGATCTGAATTACTCCTGCAGCATGAGTCTGTATTGGCATGTCACTGTAGGGTATGTCCAAACTAGGTATCCTTGGGATTTCAGCATAGATACAGGACAGAATAGCCTGTACAGGACGTACAACCCAGTAAGATGCAGAAGTGGTTGTTCTGCTGCTGTTGAACAGGACTATGTTTTTCAAAACCCATGTCTTACAGTGTCATCTCATCATCTAAGTGTACTTCTGGATAATAAAACGTTTGATCTTCAAGGCATATTTGCTATACAGTTACTTTCTGTAGTTTTTAATTTTGTTAGTCTATTAACAGATAAGCACCTAAGATGAAATGTATGACTCTTTGAGTTATGCTGATAATTCCCAGTGAAACTACAGGGATTTTGTTGTTGTTGTTGTGTTTTGGGTTTTTTTTTGTGTTTGTTTTTTTGTTTTTTGTTTTTTTTAAACATAGCACAGTTAACAATATTGGCACTGTTCGGCCTTGGAGAGGAGAAGGCTCAGGGAGAACTTGTTGCAGCCTTCCAGTACCTGAAGGAGCTTACCCGAGAGATGTAGCAGGACTGTTTACAAGGGCATGGTGTGATAGGATGAGTGGTAATCTGAAAGAGGGTAGAGTTAGGTTAGACATAAAGAAGAAATTCTTCCCTGTGAGGGTGGTGAGGCTCTGGTGAGTTCTCCGAGGTTGCCCAGAGAAGCTGTGGCTGCTCTTTCCCTGGCAGTGGTCCTGACCAGGTTGGATGGGGCTTTGGCAACCTGGTCTAGTGGAGGGTGTCCCTGCCCATGCTCTTCAAGTTCCCATCAACCCAACCCAACCCAACCCATTCTCTGGTTCTATGGTAATAAAAGACTGATACAAAGCTTGTCTGTTAACCAAACACTTATCTGCGGAATTTTTCAGTATTATTGGAAGGGGAAAATTTGAAATGAGAATAAAAATTTCTTTCAAATGTGATTATGTTGCATAGTATTTTTGAGCCTTGTCAATTTTTGAGAGTGTTTCAAGGTACTGTTTTATTTGATATATTTTAATAGCCTAGGGAATTTGGATGGCTTGAAAACATTTCTGGACTAATGTTGCAAAACAGAAGATTAATCATCGAGTTTGACTTGCTGCAGGGGCCTATCTGGAGTTGATTATGGTGGCCACAGTGGTGTGGCTTTCTAACAGTAATGGAACTGTTGGATTTAAACTGATTTTGTGGTGCTGTACTGTTCCCTTCTGAATACTGTGAAAGATTAATAATAGGAGAGATACCCGTAAAAGTGTGAACTGATGATAATGAGTTACCAGATGATGTATTCCCTGAATCCCAGTCGAGATGTGGTGTTTAGGTCTGCACAGTGGGCATGTTTTTTCATTTTGTGATGACATGACTCCTAACAGCTTTTCGTTGTTAGAAATAGCTCAAGAAGCCTTGCTGCCATGCCCAGGGAATGTTCAGAAACTTTAAGCATTGGAATTAAAAGCCTGTATTTGATGCCTTCCATGAAACCCAGACCTAGTTTGAGCATTGAGAGGTGAGTGTGCCTTCAGTTTAGAAGTAAGCATGCACATTGTTAAGCCATCTTTTGACTGCCTAACAGTTACTATGTTCACACTTTGGAGATTTCCGTTCCAGATGTTCGGAGTTGAAAAGATTTGCTTTCCTACTTTGGTGATCTGACCATGTTTTCAAGCATTCTTTTCCCTTCTTAAGTTCATATGAAGTATGTAAGTTTTCTGTGTCATACACAGCCTTCAGCAACTCCTTTGCAAATCATGGTCATGTTTCTTGAGGGTATAAATTTCTAAAGTATTACTTCAGTAAAAAACAGTTTGGAATTAAAGTTCCAGTGTTTCTCTTGATGCTTGTTTCTTTGTATAGAGGGGCATGGGGTGGTTCATTGGGATGAGAGGGGAAGGAATGAAGTGGCAGCTGCATTTTTGTTGGAAGGTAAATGTTTCCCTCCCTTTTGACAATTTTGATAGTGAAAGGGCAGTTGCAAAGTAATTGTGAGCTTTCCTTATGAAAATCTGTTACGTTTCGACATGAAAACACATAATACTATGTTATATGAAAGATGAATTAATTTTCTTTGTAGCTTCCAGTGTAGCCATTGCTTTGTTTTCCATTGGAAGGCCACTTTAGTTTGGTTTTTTTGGTGTGAAAGATGAGAAAAAATGAAAAACCTTTCTATCAGCTTTCTTCAAAGAAAAACAGTGGTTGTAAAAACTGCTGGTTTAGCTAATTTTCACCTTTTTGAAGGATCATTTCTAAATTATCTGTGGAACAAATGCACTAACTCCTTTGGGTTTAGACTGTGAGTTATTTCACACATCTGCAAATTTTGACATAGTTTCCTCTCTGGTAATGCAACTAAGATTCTGAGTTTGAGTACAAAATTTGGAGCATTAGCATTATTATCATTCTGTGCTTGAAAGCTGTGTGCTTCTGGCATAAAGTATAAATCATCAAGTGTAAATGACACAGTAATAAATTGACGAGAGACACAACTAAGATGTTGACTTTTACAGCAGCTTGTCTTTTCAATGGTGATTTTAATGTTACCATACTTATTGTATACCATACTGGTAGTTCTCTTTCTCTTGCTTTCCAGCATGCCATCAGAAATACTGATGAAAATACTTGCCTACTTGGATGCTGTTTCCCTGTTGTGTATTGGTTGTGTGAATAAGCACTTCTATCATCTGGCCAATGACAAGTAAGGAAGAGGGAAGCATAAGTGCTAGTCTTAATTGTGCAGTGGTTGAGTGAGTTTACCTGTTTTAAGTCTTTCTAATTTAATTTTGCTGATGCTGGAGCACTGATGCACGTACCTGCTGACAGTTACTCTGCTGAAAATGTGCTGCAGCTCACAGTACAGCGTGTTGTGTGGCATTGTAGCTGTGCAAGCCCTGTTCAGTTTAACGGGAGTCATGAGGCAAAACTAAATACAGTGTTTTGAAATGTTGCTATTAGCATTTATTTTGTTGTAAAATTTGCATATATTTGCATCTACATGCACATGCACAGGCTCTTTGGTTCAGGCAATCCTTGTGTGTAGCCAGTAGAATTCTTTTATAATTTTGAAATCCTGCTTATTTAGCTCTTTCATCAGGTTTTTTTTTTTTTTGACTTTTTGACTTAGTTAAGGTTATATCTGTTGCTCTTTCTGTCAGATTTTGGTGACTTGTAAATGAAAACAAATGAGGCAGAATTAAATTCTGAGCTTTTAAGTGATTGCTTATACAGATTTCATAAATTGCTCCTACTAGGATCATAATTTTGTGAAAGGATCAAGAGGAGAGACAGACCCTGGTTTGTACACAATAACTAGTACACTTGGGCATAACCTTTTTTTTTTCCTAGGATACTGCTGCATTAGTGGTATTTAAATGCGAAAATATCTCTCTATTTAGGAAGTTGCTGCACCTGCTATTCATCTGTTTTGCACTCATTTACCAAAACTTGTACAGCGAATTGGTTAGCATTGACATTGATCCTTTAGAACTGATGAATTTAAAGGAAGGCCATAATCCAGATTTATTTTTTGAGTCTGCCAGCACGTGCAAGTAGATAAAACTCTACAGGTCATGGAAGGAGAGGGTGGTTATGGGGAGGAATACAAGAATATTGTCAAAGAATGTAGGGTGGCAGCTAGGAAAGCTAAGGCCTCCTTGTAGTTAAACCTTGTAAGGGAGGTTAAGGATAACAGGAAGGGTTTCTTCAAATATATAGCAGACAAAACTAATGTTAGAGGCAGTGTAGGTACGCTGATGAATGAGGTGGGTGCCCTGGTGACTGAGGACAGTAAGAAGGCAGAGTTACTGAATGCCTTCTTTGCCTCTGTCTGTACTGTTGGAAACTTTGCAGGAGCCACAGATGTCAGAAGTCACAGAGGAAGCCAGGGTAAATGAGGAGTCTGCCTCAGTTAATGAGGACTGGATCAGGGACCAGTTAAGTTTTCTGGACATCCATAAATCCATGCGTCCTGACGGGATGCACCCAAGGGTGCTGAGGGAGCTGGTGGGAGTCATTGCTACACCATTAGCAGTGGACTAGATGATCATTGCTAGGCCACTAGCAATGGACTAGAAGATCTTTCGAGGTCCCTTCCAACTCCTGACACTCTGTGATTCTATGAAAAGTTGCATAGTTGATAGAAATTGTATATCTTAATAAATGCTGTCCACTTCAGGATAGTAATGTGGGATAAAATCATGGTGGCTGTTCAAGGAAGCTGATTCATCTGTCTCCAGCTCAATGATGTCTTTTTCCGTTTCTAATCTAGGCAGAGATGACTGTATCTGCACAAATGGGATTTGAGGAGATACTTTCCCTTATGTAAGAGGCTGTCTAGTTCAGTGGTACCAGGTCATTTCTCTCTGCTGGATTTCTATGAACCTTCTTAAGTCCCCGAATCTTTTGGTGAATTAACAGAAGTTTTACCTGAAGCCCCTGAATGTCTCTGTGACAAATCTGATCATGTCTTTTAGGCAGAGTACCTTTTGGAGGGTATTTCTGCTGTCTTGGATGTAGAGGATGCTGTCCTTGATGCAGCAGGGAAATTGGTGTTTCATTGTGATACATCTGTGCTGCCTAATCATCTTCTGTGTTTTGGGGGTCTTAAATAATGTCTGTTCTTAACAGCTCCTTGGCACTGATGTCTTCAATGTAACTGTTGAGGGAAGGGAAATGTTTCTGTCCCTGAGTTTCTGGATCCTGCTGTCCCAGCATGTGGCATTATTGCAGCTTTCCTCTCATTCAGTGTGAGAAGCTCAGGTAGATTGTCTGTCTCAAAGCCTGAGGATTTTGATCACCAGCACAAAGCGCTTGTCTAAGAGGGAAGGAGAAACCAGGACACTTTTTGGCCTCCCAAGATATTTGTGCCATTGTAGTTAAGTGATGACTGACAGTGGGGTGTGTCTGGTTCTAGCATTTGAGTTAGTTGTAAAGGGTTGTGTTGGCTTGTAGCAACACCCAGTAACAGGCCTTAATATGAATATTATGCTTAAAACTTAAAAAGCAGCGCACATTCTGCTGTGGAAGAGGCAAAATCATGCTTCTCTGTTGGATGCCTTTTTCATTTGTCTACCCTGATGTGCTGGTTTAGAGGTAAACCGGCAGGAGAAATGGACCCACCACAAGAGAGATTATAAGTCAGAGTTACAATTTAATGAAAGATATTACCATACAAACACTGACACAAAGAGAACAACCTGCTTTCAACTCACCAAAACCCAGCAGTAAACCCAGTGTCCCAGGGCACAAGCCCAAAGGGGTTTGTTAGCCCCGGTGCCGAGATCCACGTGGCTCTCCCAAGTCCAAAGCAAAAAGAAGTGAAGAGTCCGTTGCTGCAGATGACGGCTGTGGCCCGGCCAGAAGCGATGGTTGTAGTCCGGTCGAGAGCGATGGCTTCCTCCTGTCGAGGTTCCGCTGCTCCTCCAGATCCAACCAAGAGAATCCTAAGGTCTTCTGAGCCCTGTTTGTATATCCTCAGGGAGCACCCAGTCCCTCCCCCAGGGCGGGGACTCACACAATGGGTAATTAACTGTGAGTCATGGGGTATGGTTGGACCATTGATGGCCCATTAGCACCCATGCCCCCTCAGGCTGAGTGTGAAGGTGCTAACGACTTCCTGGACAACTGTTGCAAATGGTCCATTATTCTTGAGGAATGAATAGAGGGTGTAGAATACACAGCCTTGATCACCCCCACACAGTGATAGCCGGTGTCTCTTGCTGAACTAGGACACCTGAATTCTTCAGAAGTTGAGTATGAAGGGGCAGTGATACTTCCCTAAACATTTGTGATTCCAAGTCCTCTTTTTCTTCTTCATCTCCCTGCTCTCGCTGAAATTTTGAGCTTAAACTGGTTTCTCATATGTCTACACCATGTTGGTTTGGTAAAGGAAGTAGCAATAAGTAACTGTTAGTGAAGAGAATGGTGGTAGGTACTGGTGGCAAGCCTGTCTTCATTCAGCTCACACTGCCAGAGACTGCACCTTCAAAATGCAGGCAATGCCAGCTGGTAACCCCTGCCTCCTCGGTATCATGCAGCCAGATGCTGAGCATCTATCCCTATGAAAGAAAGGATGTCTGTCTTGGGGGGGGGGCTTTCAGTAGAGAGTTTCAGGAGGATGCTTTAGAGGACTTCCTAGGCTGAATAAGACCAGTTATATGATATACATCTCAGTTTCCCCAGATGGTGGTGTCTCTGTTTTTCTCTTCTGTTGCATCCTACAGTTCTGAGCTGCTTTGGAGTTAAATACAGATTTCCTTCTGCCCATCAGAAATGTTTTATACTGTCTGGTAACTGGATTGTCTTTACTGCTCTCAGAATGGATGTATCTTAAATGTTTGGTTTACTTACGAGATTTTTCTACACACCACCAACCGCCACCCCCCCTTCAGATTCTGGGAAAGTTGGAAGCTCATGTGGACTGTGAACCCCCCCTTTTATTAGTCATATAAGGTTATAGGTCTCTGTTTTAAACAGCTTTGACTGAAATTACGGCAGTGAGAGATTGTACATATATCTGCAAAGCAGCAGGCTGGAGGGATGATTTTGCAGAATTCCTGAGGATATTTGCATCAATAATGAAGAGCCAGGCTCTAAGCATCAGGAGACTTATTGTCAGCCCCTGATGAGGCAAGAGTGGTTTTCATGGGTAGAAGGCAGTGTGGGATGCATTCAGTCTTTGAATGCTTTAATGCTTTAAGGGATGGATGAAGGCAGGGGACGGGAGTGGAAATGCTCTACAAAGACGTTGGTGTAAGGTTGCCTGGGCATAAGAGGGGACTGGTAAGGGTAATCTTGCTGATAAATGGTAGAGAACTTCTCTTGAGAATTTCTTTCTGTTGCTATTAGTTTTCTTTAGTGCAGTTATGCAGACTGTGTGGCTAGCACTTTAAAATAAGAAAGCTTAATGGAAACTTTTTCTCACAGATTGCTTCAATTCTTGTAACTTCTAGTACTCAATATTTCCTGTACTGTCTTAGAGATACTGGGAGTGTGGAGAGCAGAAATGTGACCTCATTTTTTTTTTCCCTGACAAGAAAGAGCCAAACCCATCATTCCTGTTACATGTTTCTATGATCTCTTCAAAAAGATCTCCTTTTGAGGTTTTCAAAAGAGAGTGCAGAAGGGATTGACGTGACAGTGATATTGCCACCAGACATAGGAGATTCTAATTATCTTCTTTCATCTCACGCTCACCTGGATCTGTATGAGAAACTTGAGGGGTCCAAATTGTCTTCGCTCAGCAAGTTGTATTGTAACACTTTTTTGCACTATCTAATTTTATGTGAGCAGGATGCATCATTGATTTGGGATGGAATTTTCAAAAGTAATTTGTTTTCAAGAAGACAGGTTATACTTACCTTTTATTTTTTTTTCCTCATGATAGCTTGCTTTCAAATATGTACCCACAAACCCCAACAAACCCTGGTTATTTTGGTTGGGTTTTTTGGGAGGTGTGTGGTTTGGGGTTTATTTTGTTTGTTTGTTTTGTTTTGTTTATTTTAAATCTACTTCAGTGTAAAGGATATTTTGTGAAAGAAGTAGCAGCATAAGGGGAAGGAAGACTTGAAAACCAGATCTGTGCTATGGAAAAGCACAAGACAGTGGAAAATTCCCAATATCTAGTGATCCAATGATCCTGCTTTCTAGAGCACTACTCACTGGCATATTGTAAGAATTCACTGAATAACTTAATTGTTTGTTGGAATTTTTTTAATTTTTTTCTGTGATGGAGCAGAAATTTACAAATGCATCTCATTTGATATGTATAATCCAGAGCAAGAAATGTATTCAGAGATTCCATATTCTTTGAGATAACCTAATAAACCCATGAAAAATACTGACATCTAGCATATTTTGGTTCCTGAGCCTTCATGATCACACCAGGGAAACCAAACTCATATGAGCTGTTGGAAGGCCAAAGTGGGGAAAAGTACACTACATTTTCTTGACTAGTAAATGGGATGCTAGAGTTCCTGGGCTTCTATACTCTTGGATTTACGTCAAACCCAGTTTGTGGATAATCTAAGGCTTTATCATGCTCAGTGGTAACTGAAACCTGCATATAAGAATAATTATGTAACTTTTATTGAAATGTATATGGTTTTACCCTTTATTCTGATTTTTATTTGCAGTGGAATCTGGCTGAAAATCTATTCCAGTTGTTTTATACCAAAAAGTACAATGTGGACAGTGAAATCTGAACAAACAGAAACTGTTTCCTCGGACTGTACTGCTCTACGTGATAGAAATCCTGGGTACTGGAAGAAAGAATACATCCTGAAACAAATAGTTGCTGTCAAAACTAGAGTGATGCGACTTGTTAAACCTGTAGATGTTTGTACAGGTCTTCCATGTAAAAACAAAGAAGCTATAAAGTAAGCAATGCCCTGTCACAGAAGATATTTACTCAAGAACAGTGCACAGAATATTAATGGCTTTGTTGGGGGGGTATGGAAATGGAGCTATAAAATATATATCAGAATGAGAAGATACAGTGATAGCCTATAAATGACCTAGCCTGAGAAGGATAAGTATCAGTCAGTAGAAATCTAAAAATTCTATTGGAAACATTGTTTAAGTTTTGTCACTTTGAGAATCCCTTTTTTAAACACCCTCTTTCCTTCTCAATTTCTAAATAACAGAGCCTCTGGCTTGAGTTGGATAATTGTTCTAAAGGAGAAAAATGGAAAGGAACATATAATGGAGAAGACAAACCTGTCATTTAAAGACACATCTGTTACTATACTTTGGAATAATACAGGTTGGCCATGCCTAGACATTCTGTCAACCCTGAAGCTATTTGGAGTTATGCCATTGCTTCCTGACCAAAGCAAAGCACCCAGCAAGAATGGGTGAGTTTTAACATAGAATTTTTGAGGATTTTTGTGGGGCAACCATTGGTAATGTGTCTGTAGGAGCTATCTGAACTTAGTTTGACTTAACAAGATAATTCTTTCTTTTAAATCCTCTCTGTAGTATTTCTTCCAAAGCGTGCATCCTTCTTTTAATTGGTAGAGCTTTAGAGCAAGAAATAGATATAATCCCGCAAGCTATGACATTAGTTTGTAGGGTAATGCAGCTACTGGCATGCTGCAGCCTGCAAGATGAAGGTTAATAGGTTCTGCCTTGGAGAGCTGAATCTGAGGTGTAGATACAAAAGAGCCCGAAACAAACATGTAAATCTGGGATAATTCAATGTGAGACGTTTAGATTGCAGAAATTCATAATGTTTATGTGGCAACAGTCAGGTAGTCGATGTTCCTAACATTTTTTTTTTCTCTGATAGGTGTGTATGTGAATTTAGGTAAGTTGGTGTTTGGCTGCATGTGGAATATAAGTACAGGCAGATAAATAAAGGTAGCACACAGCACAGTGAGAGATAGCAGTTGTTTTTGTAACTAAAGTGTGTACAGTATTTTTTTGTCATTCTGAGAAATTTAAATTAAAATTGTGTGCTTGAGGTATGGGTGTATGTATGTATTTGGTCACTGTCAAGATTTCCACGTCTGTCTTATGTGTAGTTTTCATATATGCAGCATCACCTACATGCTTCTTACACAAAACCTGTAGCAGTAAAACTCTGAAAAAGAGAGTGTTGTTCACCTAGAAAAAACAAGGTTCCTCAAGCAGAAGTGAAATATTTGCCTAAAAATATTAAGAGAATCCTTTTGTGTAAAGTCAACTGAACAGCCTAGGCTCCAAGTCTTGCAGTCAGATTATCCAGGGAATGTAGTTGTTCCTACCAACATGATAATTCATACATAGGAAATAAAACTTTCAGGCATTTAGTGTATTTATTTCATAGAATTGTAAGTTCTTACAGTTTGTGAATGCTCCTGAAGGTAATGATTTCACAAATGTTGTCAGAATTACTCAGAATGTTAAGACTCTGAGGAGCTAGTGCAGTGACTTTGGGAAAATCTTTGCATTTATACCAGCTGGATTGACGTAAAGATGGAAAGGGTTGGTATGCTATCCCGGCCCTAAGTCTTACAGTTCAAGGCAATATGATCAGGTTCCTGTTAGTTGCTGTCTTCCTACCAGTGTCTAGTGGTAGGTGATACTACTGGGAAGTCTAGGAACAGTTTTGAGTGTAGTAACAGCCTAAGTCTGCATAGCAATTTAGAAGTAATTATTGCTCCACTCTGAACAGGTAACACAGACCCCACTTTCTGCTCGCTTTTATACATCATTAGCCAATAGGAACACGTGTGAAGTATGAAGTTTAGCTGACCTTAAAAGATCATCCAGTCGAACCCCAATATTCAGTGATTCCATCTAGTGTCCACATAGTATTAGAAATAAAATAATTTTGTGACTGTTTCAAAATATTTGTAAAGTATGTAAGTTTTTTCCTCATTTAAGTAGGATATTGGGCCATCCTATCATGTTTGGGTATTTTTTTGTTTCCTTTTTAGGTCTAGAGATCTGCTAGTATGCTGTATTTTTTAAGAAGTAAAGTTTATGGTTGTGTGTGCTGATTACTTCAAACCCATTTTAATCATGTGCTGTTTGTCAGACTTTAGAGTTAAAAATTAAATTTGGCTGAACTTTTACATAAAAAAGAAGACATAATCTTGTTGATACATTTTGTATGTCTTTTTCAAAGACCTCGTCGATGTTCCTTAATTGCTGAATACAGTCTTGCTCACCTTACTGAAAGTAGTGTAGCAGTTGGTGCTGATAAGCTGGTCCAACTATTCAGTTTGAACCCAGGACTCATAGTAGGACTCTGGAAGGTAAGATAGCATTTAGTTTCAGTAATTTATTATGTCTTGAGGAAACATGTTTGCTTGCTTTATCGTTTGGGATTTGGATTTTTTGAGTAGGGTGGGTTTATTTCTGGTGTGGTTTTTTTTTTATTTTTTTTTAATCTTTCTTTTTTCTTTGGATTTTGAAAGATCTTGTCTAAACTAATAAGAAGGAGGGACAACTAGTTGATGATTTATTGTGTTATAAAGAGTTATCCTAGGAGTGTCTGTACTTTAAAAAAAAAGCAACCCGCTGTAGTTAAATGAACAGTATGTGTCATAGTACATTAGATACTGTACTGATCGTTTTTCTGTGTTCGTTTGTATTTATTTTGCAGTCTTCACATGCCAAAGTTTGATATCCTAAAGGTATTTTAAATAGAGCAGTTTGAGGAGAGATGTGCTTCTTCCCTGATCCCATCACTCGAAGTGGTGAATTCTCACAAAGCAGTTTTGCTAGTTTTTTCCATTAGTTTACATCACTAGGTAGCTCTATCCCGCTCCAGCAGTAGGAAAACTTTAAATTGTGCCCATTTGGGGATATTCAATTCTCAGTATTAAAGTGTCTAAGTTTTAGTCTAAGTTTTAGTGTGTAGAGGTGTATATCTTTAGAGAGCAGTTCAGAACATCTAAAGTAGACATGTCTTCAGAGGACTAAACTGAATACACTGGGACCTCAGTGTCTGCCTTTAGGTGCTATGAAACCTCTATCTCAGGTGTTCTGCTCTTGTACTGAATTCAGAGGTTGGCAGCCATTTCTTCTTCCCCTGCCATGTTAATGAGGTAAACATATTATTAGGCATTGCAAGGGACTTCCCTCAGGGACATCTAAACTCTCTCATTTTCAGCTGGAAACTCTTGCTACCTCAAATGTGCAGTCACTCAATGAATTGTTTAAAACCACAGAAGGAATATATGTTTCACTCTTATTTAAAGGTGTCCCTTTCCTAGGAAACTTGATACTGGCTGAGCTGCATGAGCCTATTATGGGTTGACTCAATGCGCGAAAAGCTCTGATAAGTGAACAGCTGTTTCTTTTGTATCTTCAAAAGTTTAATAGATTGGTGTCCTTATGGTGTTGTCCCTATGGACTTGCTAGTTTGTTAGCCCTTCCCGTGGTTTCAGCACCTGGAAATAGTTCCATCATAATTAAGTTCCACACAGTTGTCCAGCATCGAGCCTCTCACCTTAGTATGTATTTCTCTTGCTTACTTTTCTGAGCAGGTGTTCTTTTTCTCTATGTGGGCAGAGCAGCACAAGGCACTTTAACTGTGGATAGATGTAATAGTTGTAAATGCAACACATCTTGTTTTTTACATGTAGCTTAACTGTGTAACGGAAATTGTTGATGCTAGTAGTTTTGACAACCAAGGACAGGTTATGTGAGCCTTTGGGTATCTGGATAAAGAGTGAGAGACAGTGATTGATAAATCTCTGTCACTGTATCTTTAATATCTGTAATTTTGTACTACAGAAGTATAGGAGTAGCTTAAAAAAAAAAGGTAAGTTTGAGTAGGGGATGCCATTTTCTGAGTGCTAATCCTGAGTTGCCCACTTTTCAGGACAGGAATAATAGATTGCTGGCAGTGAGCAATTTTGCGTCTGAGTTATATGTTTGCAACTGTAGGACTTCAAAAATGCATCTCTATTTTTTTCTTTTTAAAGAGCTGAGATCCTAGCATTCTGTGTTCCTGAAGTGAATAGATAGGTACCTTTGGCTCTGTTTAGATCTCACACTGAGCTCTGAAGCTTTCTTTGAGCTATATGTGCCTGTAGAAGGTATGTCTTACCATTTTCCCAGGAGTTTGCAATCTGGTGAAGACATCTGGGATTTCACTTTGAAATTCAATATTTCTATTGAATATCTCTGTATTCCTCACTGATGTCAGCTCTCTTTGCAAATAGTTCCTTACATATGACAATAAGCTTGGTGCTGAGGTATTTAGTTGCTGGGAGTAGGGCCTGTTTGAAGTGGTGAGTTGAAGCTAGAGAAGTGCAGCTGGTGGATTGGTGCTGATAACTTTTGCCCTGGCATAGCTTTCCCCCTAATGCAGAAAGTCTGTGATCTTTTATATATATTCTGTACTCTTCTGAAAAGACAGTCATAGTTATAGGAGTCTTAAGTGTTAAAGCAAGCCATTGTTACCATTATTTCAGTAACTGGCGGAGTAATGCGCAGCAGTGTTTTTCTATGAATTTTAATGCTCAGTAAGACCTTGTGGAGAAAAAGTATTTCCAGATGAAAATACAACTACTTTAATTAACTTTTCAGGGGCAAAATGAAATTGCTTTTGTTATGGTGAGTCTTCATTATCATCAGCTTGTTGAGAGAAGTGCTTTGGGTTCTGCTACCGTGTAAGTATTGGTTTCTCCTTTTTGGACAGTAAAGATAACCTTTTGAATAAAGGTTTGAGTTTTACAGCTCAAATTGGCTGCTGTTAAGAGGTTTAGATTTAGGCAGCAATTAACCATTCTAGTTTAATGCAAACAACAGTTATGGTAACTATATGCAAAGCTGTAGAAGTATTTTCCTACTAAAATGTTGCCGTTGTTAAATGTTGTTAAGGAGATAATTTAGTCATACAAAGTGTATTAGTGCTTACTGTATTGAGAAAGTTAGAAACACACTGCCCATTCTTTCTCCTTTGTCACAAGAAATCCTTTTATTCCTTTTTCTTGTCTGAAAGACCTAGAAAGGAGGGAGACATTTTAGGAAGTAAATAGTCTTTCTCTGTGCAAGAGTGGAGAAAAAAATTCTAGTAAATTGGTAAGATTCCTGCATTTACCTTTCAGTCTTACTAAAAAAACTAGCTGGAGTCTTTGTGCATATGTGTTTATTGCACTGTATAGTACATGTTTATACAGTGTTTAAAAAAAATAGATTTCTTTAGCTTTAGGGAATGATTTTGGAGACTCCAGCCCACCCCCTTAGCTTTCTGCTCAGATACTGTTTATTTACAGATACTCAGAGACTGTTTTTTTATATTCCTGTTGTCACTTATTATGGCTCTTTTCACACAGTAGGTAGGGCCTAATACCGTTGCCTTTTTTACCAAGTAGGATCCTATGTAGGAGCTGCTCAGTTGCCTCTGGGATTTAGGCTCTTGTGGTCATCTGGGTGCAGTAGTTTCTCTTTTAGGTCAGAACAGACAACATTATTCAGTAACTGCTATTCCAGGCACACCTCTAGTAGGTGACTTTTAGATTTGTAGTTCAGCTGATGCTTTCTTGTTTGGGTTTGCTTTCTTTTTTTCATAAACAGGTCCAAATTTTTTAGTTTAACATGTGTATCTTTGTAAGTTCACTGACATATTTTTTGCATTTGACTAGACTGGACAGCTAATTAGAGGTATTAGACACTGTATTAGACAGCTTAAAAGAAGCATGATGAACTAAAGATGTTTGATTTTCAGAAGCAGTGACAAAGAAAATTATCCTTTTCTAATAATTTTTCCACTTTTATAACCTCTCCTAAGATGATAGTCTCAGTGTAGAGCTATTTACTATATTTCTTTCTCTTAAGTAATTTCCCCTTGCTTAATTCTAGTACTAGTGTTTTTTTGTTTTTTTTTTTTAAGCCAATATGCCCTTCCACCTAATAAACCTGTACTAGATGATGTTGACACTGAATATGAGCTGCAAAACTACACTCTGCATCTTGATATGCATGGTGTAAAATGCACCTACATGTGTGGAACATTCAGCAACCTCTTCTGCAGAAAAGGTAGAGTTGACAGAACAGTAATGCCTGTTTCAGAATGATCCCTGCTGTTACATTTTTTTCTCTTCTATTTGACATCTCTGTTTTAAGGGGGAAACTGAAATGGATTTTTGGGAGTAAGTTACACTTCTGTCCATTGTGTGATTTCTTTATGCCTGCATGGTGAGGAGTGGGGTGTGGTAAGATTGCTCTATACAAAGTCTGCCTGCTTTTACAGTGACATAGTGTCAGGCCTGAGATGCAAGTTCTGCAAATTGTCAGGATATTGTCATTGGATCCAGTGCTGAGTTGCTGATGAAGTGGCACTGGTTTTAGTGCAGGTTGATGTTCCTTTCACTTGTATCCTATAATAGAGAGTAAATTTGTCCTTGTATATTTTAGAGACTTTTTTTTTTTTTCTGTAGAATTCTTCTGTTTGAAAAATGTACTTTAGGTGCATTGACAGATTTATAGCTTTCATTTAGGTCAAATTAAGGTTGCCTATTCTGACACCTTTTAACCCTGTAATGGAAAACAATCAGTAATTGTTTTTAACTGTACTGCCTTTTTTTTTTCTTAGCATTTCTTCTAACAGTGCCTAATTAACCATCCTTGATGTTCTTGTACAGCCCAAATTAATAATTCTACTAGGATTTTGTAAAATGTACAGGTGATCTCTCTTTTGACTTAACTTCAACACAACCCTGCCTACAGCTACCCTTTCTACAGCTGTCTTTCTGCCCACAGGGACTTATTAAAATAAAAATTAAACACCCTAAACTAATTACTGCCTCCCACTATTTTTCTGATAAGTACTAGTGAGCCTTCTGTTGATTTCAGAAAGTATTCTTGGTGAAGACAGTAGAGGGCACTGTTATCAGGCTAGAGTGTTTTTACAGTGTTAGAACAAACTTCCCCGTGACTTTTTTTAAAAAATTTTATTCAAAAATTTATGTTTGATGACTCCAAGAACTGTCATTCAGACTGTATGCTTGTGCACAGTGTGTTGTAGTCTCTTGAGTTTGAAACATACGTCTTTTCACATTCCCAAAAAGCTCCAAGCTTGAAAGAGGAATACTTCCAAGGGTAAAATTCAAGTGAAATTCTGTCCATGTAGAAATACTAGTCTGTCCTGAGGTGGTGTTCAATACAGGAGTCCTGTTTATCCTCCCCTCTCCCCAAATCTGTAAATTGGCCAGAGGCTTGGTAAATGAAGTAAACGTCATGTTTTGTTTTCTAAAATGAAAATTTTATGCTCCTAGCAATACAGCTGTACCAGGGAAAGCAGTATGCGGCATATTTTGTTGGTATCACGTGCTGCTTACAAGCTGCTCCTGTTAAAGATTAAGCTGATGTTTATGCAAATTGTAGCAAGTGTCCAGGAGCTATGGTGGTGATGCCATCTCACTTTAATAGTTAAAGAATCTGTTTTATGATTGTGAGTGTTTTCTGAACTGTTTTGGTTTTGTGTCCTTCAGCTGTGTGACTGTCCCTGGATTCTGCTCCCGCAGAACATCAACCAGCTGAAGCCATGGTTCTGTAGGCAATAAGCTCATTTGTCATCTAGTCCCTTAGTGTACTTGACAGTAATTCCTTTTGGAAAATGGGTGATTTCCTCCATAAGTTCTGATAAAAGATAATGTAGTGAGGTAGCTAATGTCTGTCTGCTGTCACATACCTGCACAGTAATTGGTTGTTCGTTTTGCTCTTTCTGGTAAACATGGTGTTGTATTTAATGGTATACATTTTGGCTTTTTTACTCCCTTCTGTTGATGCTCTTTGTCCCATTCTGTCGGAGGGCTTTGAAGCATGGAGGTCTGTGTCTGCCTGTTTCTTAGAATTCTTTACCCAATCCAGATTTATTTTGAGTTATGGATGTAAAAAGCCAATGGCAGTTTCCACAACCTGAAATACAAATCAGTTGTCAGCTATTATGCTGGGGTAGACACTCCTAAGTTACCAAGGTGTACTCATTTGTTATTCTGCAGAATAACTGATTTATTTGTTCATGTTTAGTTTTATTTTTGTCTTCTTTTTGTTAGTGTTTATTAATGTTCTGCTTCATTGTGCTGCTGAATTATTTCTCTTAACATCAAAAAAGTCATATCATACTTCATTAAACCAAGTGGATGGAGTATATATTGCTTCAGATTTTTTTTTTTTCTTTTTTTTTTAATTGTTAATACTTGCACTGCAGTATCTAGCTGTTTTGCCACTCTGTTTTGGCTCTTTTTTTTTAGCATTTTATGCTTCTTTCAATTTAAAGACTCAGACTTGGTAATATGGTCTTCTTGACAGATACTGTAGGGTGAATATGCTAAATAGTTTCAGATTGATATGAATATATTAGAAAACTTTTCTTGTATTCAGGAAGCTGTGACAGGCTTGTCATATGACTCATAGAAGCCATGAATACTACATCTAGCTTTTAAATAAACATTCTTGACATGTATTTATCTAGGTTTTAAACTTTTTGAGCATAGTTTTATAGCCATATGGTAGTCGAAGATTTGGCTTTTCAACGTTAGTAGTTTTTGATGTATGTTGATGTGTTGTGCTTGCAGAATTTGATAGGGTGATTTTTTTTTTTGTGTTAAGAGAACTTTTAAGATTTGTTTGTAAAATACCACATTATTTATTTGAATTGGTTTTGCTTCATCTTGAAGATTGATTTGCAAGTTTGAATGACCATTTCAGCATGATAAGGCTGGTCGTTGCCACCAGAATTAGTGTTCAGCACAGCCTTCCCTGTGAAAATAACAACCAAATTACAACTTTCAACAAAGGCTTGGTTAGCAAAACAAATTTGTTTGGCTTTTAGCTGAAGTGAATGCCATTGAATTATTGTGCTATCTGTTTGTTTCCCCTGAGGTTCGTCTACGTGATGTATGTTCTCTATAATGTATGACATTTATTTGGAAATACTTGTTCCCTGTTATCTATACTGACTGAAGGACTGCTTTGCTGCTGCATGTCTTGCATGAACTATGGGCTGTAAATATTATAAGGGGACAATTAAATCATAGAATCATTAAGGTTGGAAGAGGCCTTCAAGGTCATCTAGTCCAGCTGTCCCCTACCACCTATATTGAATGAGGCTGAAGAAAGCACTGTCTAATTTTGCTTCCCCTGTGTTTCCCTTGGTATGTTTAATATAGCTTACACTGTCTACCCATTAATTTCCTTTTCCTGTCTGACTGCAATGAAAAAAGGGAGATTTCAGTACTTAGCACTTCAGTTTCTGGCTAATTTATAGGCATATTTTTAATTGGGGATGTGAGGATAGCTCAAATGAGCTGTTATATTAAAAACAAACAAAAAAAAGGTTGTTACAATTGGATTAACTAAGGTCTTTCCATTTAGACCTTAGCTAGATGACCCAGCTAGCAGTGCAGTGGTTCATGTTGTCAATGTCATGCAATAGTAGTGATGTCCTGGACTTCATTAATTTATTAGCGCTATTCTTTTCTTCAATCTTTATGTTTAATAAAAAATTTCATTTGTTTTGAATAAGTGGTAGGAATAGCTGCTTCCATTCAAATCTGAATTGCAGATAACTGAATAGTCCTTTGGAAAAAGTGCTGATATTGTTTAAAGTCTTTTATATAAAAGCTCAACTTTAAGTGCAGGCTTTCAGTGTTCAGTCAGTAAAGCTTGAATATTTATCTAAAATATTATCTTAAACAAAATCTTGTCATTGGAGTTAATTTACTGAGGTTTGGAACTGAACCGTTTGGGTAGGTAGGTAGGAATCAATTTAATAACCCTTTTTTTTTTCACTTTGAGCTGGATCATGAAAGTGAATTCTGCTTACATGTTCCTCACTGAGTTCTCTGGGGCTTCAGGGCAAGGACAGTGGGTATCACTGTCTGGAGTGAGGCATTTTCCTACAACCATATAAAATGTTTCCTGGGCATAGTCTTGCTGGTGCCATTGTATTCACTCTCCTCTTCCAGACACTGAAAAACCTGCAGCTTCTATTCCCTGCCATGTATCCTGCTGCTTCCTCAGCACAGTAAGCATTCTTTGTGAGCGATGACTTTGTAGCGTCGGTTTGTGTCCAGGCCTCTCTTGGGAGTTGCCCACAGCACCATTTCAGTGAATTTTCTGGCTTCTGTGGTAACCTGTAGGATCTCTTTCTCACTTTGTCTACAGCTGTCTGCCTTCAACAGCCACCAGACAAAGGCTTTTGCTACTCTCTCACACAGGCTTTAGCTTTATCACTCAAAGCCAGCCTTTCTGATACTGCTTCGCTCTTCAGGCTCAAGCCACTGCTTCTGTTTGGTTGAAGGAGAACCACAGGCAAAACATTTCTCTTTTATTTTCACTTTTGCCACTTGCATCTTAAAACTCTACAAGCCCCTTCACTTACCATCTACTGTCCAGGGTCTGCCACTGGATCATAACAGGAACTTATTTTCTGGGAATTCCTCTCCTACTTCATATCTGTTTCCTGCAAGTGCTAGATACCTTTTTATTTTCTTTGAGGTCTCTAGTCCTTTCATTTGCCCTTTTAAGAGAATATCTCTTGTTCAGTTTGTTTAAGTGAGGTCCTACTAAGAAATCTACTTATGTCATGATGTGATACATTTTTTACTTTTCAGCCAGAGATCTTGTTTGTTACGATGTACGTCAAATTATAATTAGAATGTTGGACTTCCTGGTTAACAGCCTCACTCCGATAAAAAGGGAGAAAAGAGCAGTTTTAGGAAGTTTGATCTCTTCTGGAAGGAGAGGAAGACTTACTGAAGAGATATGGTTATGGGTAGCAATAATAAAATCACAAAGAAATCTTAGTAATTCTGTCCAAAAACATGGAAGTAAGTCTTTGGAGAGGTATTTAAGGAGTGAAAGCATCCATAATTTAATCACTGGATTCTAATCAAGACATAATGCTTTTCAGTTTAATTGATGAAATATCCTTTCAGATGGGACCAATACTTAGTTATTGTTATACCCTACTGTATAGAGTTGAGTTACCAGGAAGAGTCGAGAGATTTTTAAAAAAATGGCAGGGGGCTGGGGGGTGTGGAGAGGTTGGAGAAGTATGTTATAATTTATTTCCTATGTTAGATGTTGAGCTTGACCTTTGGGGGGTGAGCAGTGATGGTGGCACTAATGTCATGAAATTGAAATACTGAATGTGGAATTTACTTCTTACATCCTTGCATAATGCCTTTAGGTGGCATTTAGATGTTTATATTAAATTACACAATTTTTCTTTTAGCTATTTCTTCTACTGTGGATCACAGATTCAAAGCTCTGAACTGCAACTTAAATTCCCTATAATGTGCTTGATATCTCGTTGTATGTCAGGGCTCTTGATTGTTGAGTGGGAGGAAACTGAAAGCATGGAGAGAAGCAGAGAGAACATTTGCATTTACTTGGGCTTAGTTTGATTTGTAGTGGTATAACGTTATATGTTATTAATATTTTCAGGTGACATTGAAAATGGATATTTGAGGCTCACAGTTGTAAGTTTAAAGGATTATACGAAGCACTTTCCTCTTGTGGGGTCAGTTGGCTTATCCTGGGAAACAGATGTGTTTAAAGGCACTGTAAAGGTGAGTCGGGAATATTTTTTGTTTCTTGAAAAGCTTATCTCAAAACAGAAATATGTTATACAACCCAGATGTGTTAGTTTAAAAAAATGATTTATTTGTAGAAAGTGTCTGTAGCTAAGAAAATAACCCTCAATTAGAATGTTGCAAAAATTCTGTGAATTTTGAGGAAAAAGAAGTGTCCTTTCTGTCTTAGAGCCTAGATTTATAGACCCACTTGCACATGTGGTGATTGCAGTGCTTTCTACTCACCAAAGGTGCTGTGACTGACCAGCACTGCTTGGAAATGCTGGACAAAAAAATGTACTGCACATGTGCAGTACATCTGGGCAGGGGTGTATGTGTGTTGTTGTTTGTTGGCTTTGTTACGGTTTTTTTCAGGTAATAAATCCTGAACCCTTGGGGGAATACTCTGCGGTTCTGTTGTAGCATGTATGCACAAGGAGAGTTAGAAACTGTTGGAGAATGGTCAAATGCTGATGGACACAGGCAAACACTACAGTCCACATGCCTGCAGTCTTCAGCTGTGTACATGGGTCAAACTGGATTAACTGTTTTGTATTTTAGGGGAATTTTCAGTTGCTCTCTTGTATAAAAATCCTAAAGGAATTATTTCAGGGAAGGTTTGAGAGTAGTTCTCTCAAAGAGTAGATTTTGTCAGAAATAATCATGAATAATACATAAAAATATGGGAAATATTTTTATAAAAATACCAGGCTCTGGCAGTAGTCATTAGTCTACCTCTGTTCTCTGTGTTTACAGTATGTTATACTTGTTTCTAGGAAGAAAATATAATTAAAAAAAAATCTGCATTTTGTGTTGAGAAATTGTGCATGCCAACACATAGGTGTGGGTAGAATTCAGTTTGGAATTTAAGATAAAATTTTTGCACTCTTTAAATATGTGAAGACCAAAGGAAATAATCCACAGCAGCAGAAGGTGCCACCACTTTGAATTTATTTGAATTTTGTCCAGTCGTCTAAAGAAAAAAAAAAAGGGGGGGTATTTTTGGCACTTTTGGGTATTTTTTATGAAAAAAATAATTGCTGAAGTACAGATAGTGGGAAGTACTTGCAAAGAAAAAAATCCCCAGAACTGAAGGCCACCCTGCTTTACTTACTATAATTGGCTTTTGATATGCAAGATATCAGATCAGAAAATAGTAATTCTATCTTAGTTCAAGTTAATTTGTAGCTCTTATAAGTTATTTTGTTTGAGTTCGGTGTTTTCAGCAGCGTCTACAGTAACAAACTTATGAAAACTGTATTCATTACATTGCCTCTTATGTCTGTGCCATCTGCTCTGTGTTGTCTGAAATAAAGTGATAGTGAAAGGGACATTAAAGCAACGGAAGCACAAACAGTACAATGAAATGAACCATTCCAAATTACATTTTTTTTTGGCATTGAATGTGCGATGCCGATTTGTTTATGCTTTTGGAGCACATGATATTCCTGGAAGTAATGGACATATACAGCATAACTAAGATAATCTGAATCTCGTAGGGATTCAGAACTCATGAGAATAGGTAATGGCTGATATTAAGCGTGACACGCGACATACATGCTTCCAAGGCACCTTTGAAACCATTGGTTTGCAAGTGCCCAAGAAGAATTGGTATCCCGACTTCAGTGTTATAAAATGGTGTAGTTGTGTAGTGCTGTAATGAAAAGTTTTCAAGACTTTTTAAAAGGAAGACTTGTTGAGAGGATAGAAAGGTTCCGTTCAAGACCAGGTTGGATGAGGCCCTGAGCAACCTGATCTAGTTGGGGGTGTCCCTGCTTCTTGCAGGGGGGTTGGACTAGATGACCTCTGGGAGTCCCTTCCAACTCTAATCATTCTATGATTCTGTGATTCTAAGGTATGTAGATACTGCCTTTTTTGGGAAAAGGAAGCTTCCAGCCATTCAAAAAGGGCTGTATAGCATTCATTTATAACTGGCATGTAACCGTAATTGTCCTGTGCATATGCTACCTTGGGGGTGGTCTCTTTGAGTATGTTTGCAAACACTGCTGCATCCACACAATTTAGCACCTGAGTTTAAATTTAGGTTTCTTTCTCATGTTGAAATTACTGTCTTTGTTTGAATGGTAAGGTAACTAGTTATTGTGAAACACAAAAGTTAAAGGCTTAAAAAGTGTTCAAGAAATAATACCTGATTTGGGTTTGAAGCGCAACCTTCTGCAGCAGAGTTTGTGAAGGTTGCAATTTGATTTCTGTGGGAAGCTTCTAGATAAGTACCTGTTGCTTTGCAGCAGTTTTTTTGAGCACTATCAATTAAATTTTGAGTTTTTAGTCTTCATACAAAAAATTGTGCTCTGAACCCTTGATATTTCTCCTGAAGTCAGGGACAGATCTACATACTGTGCTGTAGCATAGGGAAATAATCTCTTCTGCTTGTGCTTGTAGGACTGCTGTGTGATGGATGTTACACTTTTGGATATCACTGGAAAGCCCTTCTGGTGTTTCAGTGCCCCAGTCTACATGGAAATGATGTGTGGGGCATCCAGCCTTTGTGACTGCAGGGATCTTGCCTATACCACAAACTATGCAGATTCAGAGGGTAAAATCTGTGTTGACTTGGTGTGGTTGGAAGAAACCAAGGAGTATTTTGTAGTCAATTTGGTGCTTTATATAAGCACCAAAAAGGTTAATAACTGGTATGGAAAAATTTACTGACTTAATTGGGTCACTAGTTTTCTTGCTTTAAAAAAATAAAAAAAAATCTTAAACTTTTAAAATTGATACTAAGCAAGAGCAAGACTGTTCCTTCAAGTTTCGTGCCTTTCAGTTTTCTAGTAACAAGTTCAACATCACAATGAGGTTTTTTTAATTGTCATTGGAGGGATTGAAGAGGCATGTTGATATAAACCAATGCTTTTCTTCTCTGTGGAACATCACAGAGATGATTAGTCTGTTTCTGCTACTGGGTATATTAAAATTTTTAGGATTTTATTTTTAATCAATACTTGTAACTGTGGTTAATTAACTGCTTCTTGCAAGAGCCATACTGTGAAGATGCCTTACCTTATGTAAGGTACACTGTTTTTTAAAAACACTGACTTTTATGCCTAGTAGTAAAACAGCATGTGTGCTGCTCCCTTCAGATTTGTTAGTATGCTGTTGGTAAATAACAGGTTTTGTTAAATGCAGCAATACTTTTTTTTTTCCACAAAGTACTTCACTTAAATGTATTCTATTAGAGGTTTTTAAAGATAGACAGGGTTACAGGCCTGAACAATGTGACAGTTAAGACATTAGTTAAGAAAATTACATTTAATATCAAACGCAAAATTTCTTTAAATACCCGTTTGTTCTGTTTTCCCATGTTCTGATCCTCTGTCTGATCTGAGCCTAGGTGCTTGCCTCGTGTATTGGTCTATGAATAAGTGTCCCAGTAATGGGAGCAGCCCTTGTATAAAAAAAA